>JARVJO010000431.1:21356408-21369844 GCA_031762555.1 Cynodonichthys magdalenae | reverse complement strand
GCTAAATGCAACAAACCAATAGCTAAAGGAACAAATGGCTAGCTAAAAGCAACAAACGAATAGTTAAAGCAACAAACGGCTAGCTAAAAGCAACAAACCAATAGCTAAATGCAACAAACTAATAACTAAAGCAACAAATGGCTAGCTAAAAGCAACAAACCAATAGCTAAAGCAACAAACCGATAGCTAAAAGCAGCAAATGGCTAACTAAAATAACACATAGCTACGTACAATCAGCAAATGGCTAGCTAAAAGCAACAAACAAAAAGCTAAAAAATTTTTTAAAAAGGCAGCACATTAAACATAAAAAGAAGCATAAAAAAAACAAAAAATAGATCCAATACAGTGAAGAATATTTTGAGGAGAACAATGTTTATGAAGAAATTAAAGAGATGTCAGTGTGGTTCTGTATTTGTATAAAAGTGGTTAAATATATTAGTGTAACCTTTAAACTGTTATATTAATTTTAAAATAGTTTTAAAATATAAACAGATAAGTATGCAGCTGAACACTGCAAAATTGTTGAGTAAAATAAAAACAGGAAAACAAAAATTATTTAAAACCTGTTTTATAAAACTGCACCATATTTATAAATGTATTGCATTTAATAAATTATGCCGTTCAGTTGTATTATTGTGACTAGAGCCACGTAGCCGTTGTCTTCCGTTTGACCTACTAACCTTTGTCCAAACATCAGGGTGGATTTGGTTTCGGCCTCGTTGTAAGAGGAAGGCGAGCAGCAGATAACAATGGTTGTTCGACAGTTCCCACCCAGCGAGTCCTGAAGGATACGGGTCATTTTGCTGTCTCGATAGGGGATGTAGCCCTGGAAGCACGGACACAAACATATATATGATTAAATAATATTCAGAAAGTTCTCAGACTTTCTCTCCTGACTATTAAACAGCTAAAGTAGAAAAACCACGAGGGTGCTGACTGAATGATCAGTAAATAATCCAATAGACACCAAAGTTTAAAAAGAAGAACAAAAACTAAACCCTGTCTGGGACTTTCTAAACTCAAATGCTTTTGTTGTAATGAAACTAAAAGGAAAAAGTTTCATGTTTCACCAGGACTTAACAGATAAACTGCAGAAAGTTTGGTAAAACCAATAAAAAAGTAACGGTTTGTGATTAGTCCATCCAGCTAAGCTGCAGCAAGCTGCCATCTTTCTTTACAAACCATTATCCTCAGTGGTTAGTGAAGCATCTCTGGACAATAGCTAATTTGTTTTCGAGCATCATAAATATATCAGCAGCTGTCCGCCGCAGGTTGTTTACAGAGTGAATGAGCCGTTCAACCAACCAACGCTTGATCAAAGTGAAAGGGGTGAAATTAGAACAAAAAGCTGAGGAAAGGCATTGCTCGGAGGAAAGGCTTTATCTGCTTTAAGTTCATTCTGCAACACAAAAGACCTGTAGATGTCTTAAAACAGAGCTTCAGCGCAAAGAAAACAGGAAAAGATGGTGGTTTTTATCATGTAGACACGAGCTCCAGGCTCTGCAGCTGCTGAACAGAGGGTGCTTCTTTCTGTTGCATCAATAGGAGAGTGTTGTTTTAAGACTCTACAGCTAAAAAATAATAATCACACCTAGGGCTGGAAGAGATTTAGCACTCATTGTGGTAATTAGCAGGACAGATATGCCAGAAACACACTTAGGTTTAGGTTTTGCAGTAACAGCTAAAGCTGTGCCATAAGAAATTTTAATTATATAACCCCACAACACTTATAAGCATCTCTACAAAGAGTAAATAAAGAGATTTAGAGAGATGGTTGTGTAGTAGAGCTACTGACCGATCCTTCAGCCAACGCAGAGATGACATTTCCCAGAGATGACAGAGACTTGTTGATGTTCTTGGCTTCATCCAGCACGGCTCCTTCAGCACCAGTTTTACTGACCTGCACATCACAGAGGTCAACCACAAATCAGAAACCTTACAGTTCCTGAAAAAAACAAACAAACACCAGAACTGTTACAAAAAGCAGGTTGTTGTTTAGTTCACCTTTTCACTACCAGCAAGATCCACCAGGTAGAGCTTTCCGCTGAGCTTCTGCTCCGTCTGAGTGTTCTCCTGTTTGACGTTTATCAGGAAGATGCTGTGACTCCTGGAGCTGTGCTCGTTCATGTCTGAAGGAGAAGAGACGCGTGGTCAAAGGTGTTTAATATGCAGAAATCTAAAGTCAGAATTAGGGGTTTAAGAAATATCGCGATATTTCAATCCTGATACTGTATTGATTTTTAATGAAGGCTTAATGGATGGATGTGGTAAGAAATATGAAGCACAAATGCAGATTTCATTGTTGTCAGACTTTACGTATGTAATGCATGGTGTTCTATTTGAACTGAGTTTTTAAAATTTATAATCTTTTGGGGGAAAAAAAAGGCAATATATAGTCTTGGTTACACTCTCGCAATATATCATGTCCTGACCATGATATGCATCATCAGGGTTCCTACAGCTTAAAGCATATTAAATTTATGGCTTTTTAAGACCTCTTTAATGCCACTTAAAATAAAAGACCAACTTCACAATTAACACAAATCAATAATAATTTGAAGGAAAAAAAAAAACAGTGACAATTGTACCCAAATGTTTAAACACAAAACAAGTAGCTGCGAGATTTAATTTAGATTCATTTTTTTTTTAAATAAACAAATAAGTGTTACTAACTAAATTTTAAAATTTGAGACTAATTATAATCAAATTTTTACAATGTGTTAACATTTCTAAAATCTTTGAAAGTTTCATTTAAGACAATTTAAGGCTAAATAAGGCCTTATTTTTGGATTGATGAATTCAATGCCTTTTAAGACTTTTTAAGGATTCCCAAGAACCCTGATCTCATCACTAACTTCTTGGCAATTCACAGCCGAAGTCAGGATCTACTTCTGCAGCCTCATGTAAAGTGTAGGAGCTTACTTGTGACGGCTACGTGTCTGTTGGATTTGCCTTCATCGATAGTATCCATGACTTCATCTGGGCTGCAGACAAACCTTTCAGTGCAGCCCTTTACAGACAAAAAAGAAACATGAGACGTTGTTGCTGAGCCCCGTTAACAGGTTTTACCAGATTTTTCGACAAATAGCAGGTGAAAGGTGCTCACCTTAACATAGGGTACTCTGTTTTTGTCTTCATGCACTGATAAATTGGTCTTTGACACTAGAAATAAAAAACAGATGCATCAGAGAAACTGAACCAGATGTTTTACCACAGAAATTTTAATGGCATAAAAGAATGTAGAAAATATTTAATATTTTGTTTGTTCACATCTTCACAGTAACAAGTCACATTTCTTGATATTTCATCTATTGCTAAAACATCTTTAATATTTTCTCTATAGATGTTTGTCAGTGTACAAAACTGATGAGTTAAAACCACAAAAACTACAAATAAAGTACAATTTTTGTCAAATTATGTCTTACCAATACTAAAATCCTAGTTAAATTGCATTTATGAATGCCAACCTTAAAGTATAAGAGAAATATTTGAATTTCCAGGTTTTAAATGGTTCCAGTGTTGTTGAAGAGTCTGCCTCCTGATGCTGATCATTCATTTTCTCAGACATTTGGCAGCTCGTTCTGTCACAGTTCGGTCCAATCAAAGGAAAAATGAAAGATTCTGTGTTCATGATACCCGCTCAGTCACTTACCGTCCAACAGATCTCGGATTTTATCTAAGTAGATTTCAAAATATGAAACCTGTGAACAAAAAAAGCTCGTTATTTGGCAATCCAGCAGAGAATTTAAAAAATGACAAACAACTCAACTTTAATTTTGAAATGGGTACACAAGCTTAAAATCAAACATTTATTTTAGATACTTCCCAAAAGCAGAAGTTAAAAAAGGTGCATCATGTTGCATTTCAGCCTTTCCCATCACTTGTTTTGTTTTGCTTGGTCCAACAGTAAAACATGCACCACCCTCCTTACTTTGATATGAAACTCCAGGTTTTCATCCATGGCGTAGATGTAGTTGAATATATCTTGCACTATCCTGGGGATGATGCCCATTGAATCTGTGTCATGGAGATTCCCCTGAAAGCAAACAGAAATGGTATAAAATAAAAGGGAAGAATATAATTTAGAAACAACTATAATCAGTTTTCTCTTAGAGGTCCCGGGCTCTTACCTCCATGGTGTGTGTTTTGCCAGATGATGTCTGCCCATAAGCAAAAATCGTCCCATTGTAGCCCTCAAGAACATCTATTAGACGTTATACAGATGTTAGCAAAGCTATGAGTTCAAAAATATACATTTTAAGAGTAAAACAGGATCTGATACATCACCTTTAACAATCTTTTGGGCACAAGCGTTGTAGACTTGTTCTTGCGTAGTATTTGATTGAAAGACTCTGTCAAACATGTACGGTTTAGTCTGAGATAAAGAAAGAAAGAAAAGATGTGACTAATGTTAATGTTACACTACCAATGATTTAGCTTTTCATAAAAAAAAACTGAGCTGAGAGTCTAAACATGGATAAGAGATCAAAAGACAAACAAGGCCCAGGGCCACACAACTACTGCACATTTTAAACATTAGGACTGAATTATTACATTTCTACATTTCCTTCCGTACTGCCATCAATTCATTCAGAACTGGACTAACCTTAGAACATTATACATACGGCCGGGCAATATGGATAAAAAAACCTATCACAATAATTGTTTCATATCGGTCGATATCAATATTTTTTAGTTAATTATACATAACATTGGTCTGACTCTTGTCGAACTTAAAATGTCTGAAATACTGCCAAACTACTTTCTTTTTCCCTCCACACCGTTCTTTTTTATTTTTAAGCAGTTATGAGGCGAAACATGAAACTGATGCTGCACGTTACTCCACAGGTTTTTTGCTAGCTTACCTTGTTTAGCTGCAGGATTTTAGCTGTTGGGGTATCATATTGACACCCTCTTCCATTTTTAGATGCCTCATTTCAGCGTAAAAGCATCCTAAATCAATAATTAATTTCATATTAACCCTACGATGATGGACCGTTCCTGCAAGCTAGCGCTCTATCGCTCGGTTTACATATTTCAAAATAAAGCTGTCTGAAAATAAAGCGCCAGCAATTTTTTTTTTTTAGCAGGCATTTGACATCCATTAACAGCTTGAAGCTTTTATTTTGAAGGTGAATCTTAGCTTTCCTGGTGTTGTTTAACTGAAAGGTCCTAGCTTATTTTATCAGAAAGTTATCACACGTTAGCAGTTAATAACCAATTAAATTATCAATATTATATCAGACATGTTTTCTGATAGTGAACGTGTCTCTCACAATATATTTATATCATTATTGAATGTCGCCCAGCCCTAATTATACATAGGGGAAAAGTTGACTGATGGAAAGCTGACTCAAATCAGAAGGAAGTTACAAACTTATGCACTTATGTAGCTGCATGGAACAAATTTAGTAAGTGGACTATCAGGATACTGATAAGCAACACATGAAAACCAAGCTGAGAAGCTAACTGTAGTAATTAAAAATCTTCACACAAGAGGGTCTCAACCTGGTATATTTCCTGTTTTATCATTTCTCAGGCTGCATCCAGCTCAGCACAGCTTCAAAAGTAAACCTAGCTGGATCCTGAGCTTTTAGCATCAATTTTGGAGCCAATTTACTTCAATCAATTACGGCGCAGCTGACTGTGTGGTATCCTGTGGACTGGTCAAAACTTCAGAGCACAATTCCAGGGAGATAGAGATCAATAGCTGCATTTAAGATGGAAAGTGCAGGCCAATAAATCTGATGTTACAAGCAAATCTGAGGTTCATCTGAGATTGGAAGCTGTGTTTGGTGGTTTTCAGTCCCAGTTGACTCATCTCTTCTCCATAGGTGGGGCTCTAGAAGTGCGTTTGAAAAAGAAAATACAAAAACAACTAAGGTCTGCAAAACAGACATAATTTATGTAGAGTTTGGTGTTAACATCTATCAAGGAAGCAAACTTAAGAATTAATTGACTTTGCAGAACTGGATTTTTAGTCTGCTACAAAAATGTCCTGAAATTGCACCTGAGGTACAGTTCTGTATGAAACAGCGTCTGTTATCCACTCCAGACCGCCACACCCGGGCAATTAACCTTTCCCAGAGCAAAACCACAGAGACAGTATCCAGACTGCCAGCGGTCGTGAGCAAACAATGGCGAGTTTAAAGTCCTCATTGTTACTGCTGATACTGGCCTCGTTACTTACACTTCTTTCTAATTGGATTACTGTCTGAAATAGCAATTACAGAGAAATGTATTGTCAGCCTGGTCGTAAGTGCTCTGTCACACTCTGCTTCATAAGGGACAGTAAGACAGCCACCGTATGAGGTTATTCAGAACATCCTTAGAATTCTTCATGAAAAACAAACAGGCTTTATGTCACTATAGAGCTCATCATTTATAATTTCTGCTGTTTGATATTCATAAGGCATAAAAAAGTTGCCTTTAATGTGTGTGTGTTACTTGTAAAGCTGTTTATACGTTAAACAGCTACTGGTCTCTCTTATCTTTTCATTCATGCTACCGCTTAAGCACTTCCACAATTACACCACCTAAAAATAGCTCAGTTCTGTTTCTATAGGGCTTTTCTGAGCTACTGAAAACAAACAGAGAACCTGACCACAAAACACGGAACGATTAACTAATCTTTTAGTGTAAAACTGTAAAATAAGGAATAATTCACCTGAAAACTCACGCTTTACCAGCAACGTTGGCTTGTTACAACATCCATAACTAATACCTTTTGAAAATTTCTCTACCTTCCCTTCCACCAAACGATGAGAAGAATCTTGAACTAAGCTGTGGTTGGGTAATAGTTCCTGCACAATGAGTCATAAGGATATGAACAATGTTTGGAGAATCTATAATGGCCCTCGATTAGAGAATCAAATCAACACTGATACAGTCTGATTTATGAGTATTTTACTGAAAATGTTGGTCACTAGTTGTTAAAGAATATTAGCAAGAGTCTCGTACATATCTTTGTAGTTTCCTCACTTAAATCTAAAAGCTTTGCAGTCTTGCCAACTAATTTTTGAACTTGGTCAAACATTTGTGCAACAATTTTTTTTTTCTAAAAGTCAGGGTTGTCGTTAACATCTCAAACTCATTTGAAATCTTTATCAATTTAGTTTTCTTATATATAATAGAGTGCTAGAGCTGTATTTTGACTTCTGCACTCCTGAAACAGAAAACCTTTGAAGCTACAACTCCAACTATCCAGATATGGAAAACCAAGTTGATGTTGAATAATAATTATTTTAAAAACTGGTCCAAATCTGTTTTTTTTATTTCAAATATGTACTTTGGCATACTGAATCATAAATGTGGGTGCGGCTGCCAAGGTGGATATGAAGCGAGCTGAAGTGAGTACAATGTGAACAACTTAACAATGTGTTACCCTAGAAGATAGTTTTGCAAATCCTGCACAAATATAGTTTGTTAAACTAAAAATCTCAAAACAAGGCCACATGGATTCTTGGTTGCAAACGCAAAATTCAGCCAGGCTACAATGGAAAATTTGACTAATTTCTTAGAATTTTGAGTCACAGCCCAATAAGATACCACCCGAACAGGAAGTGTAATCAGGTTCACTTGTTGAGTGATGAAACACTGATGCTGAGGCTTTGGTTTCAGTATAAAATCCACACCCTACACTCTCTTAAAATGGATAAAAATAAACAATGTGAGTAGGTCACCTTTGCAAGGAAACATCACCAAAAAAAAACATTACCATAATAATAACCCTCCCCACCCAGAGAGATTGCCCAGTCAACGGCCTCTTCTGATTGGTCGAACAACTGGTAACCAGGAGAGAAAACAAAAGGGATTACCCAGGAGGCTCAGAGTAATGCTGCTGCTACCTGTGGGTACTGTAGTGCTATACTTCTCAAAGCAGATGCAACACAAGAGCCTACTCACTGCTGGCTCACAACACTTAGTGTCTCACAATGTGAACTGGCATTTTGGCACTGTGATAGGCCCTCTGAACTGGGCAGGTCCAGACCACGCCTTAGTGGGATGGAAAAAACCTTGCTATTAGATAAAGGTCTAAAGGAAATGTCAGTAAAGTTATAGAAAAAATCGCAACTACAACAGTGTTTTCTCTGGTCTGTTCTCAAAAGAATAGCAATGTAGTAATCCACACTCAACACCTAATGTAGAAGGTCAACCAAAAGTATTTTTTATTTAGCTAAAGCCGGCAAACTCTTGAATGAATTTAAAGACCAACTTTCTATAACCCTGTAAGCTCTGTGGAGTTGTATTTGCATGAGTGAGCATATTACAAAGACGCCAAAGTCCACAAAGACAATCATAGTTTGTGACTTTGACAAACTAATATTTAACTATGTTTTGTGTAGTATGCCAGCGACTTTTGCATGCTGCCTTGTAAAAACCTAAGAAATATAACAATTATGTAGTGCTTTAACTCATTTATGACAACCCACTTCCTACAGGTGACGTTTACTCCTCACAATTCACTATTTTTTAAATAAAAATAATGCACAGATCTCAGATGATAAATCATCATGTACACAATGGTTTCAAACAGACCTAAAGACAAATATTTAGTTGTTACAATTAAGCGTTAACATCAAGACCCTGCAAGGCATTTCCTCTTAGTGGAAACGGTGCCAATGCATTTTATGCTTATCAAGCTCAAGAGGGGTTTGTAGCACAAGAGAGCTAATTACAGTGTTGACAGTAAACTTTTAAATGGTTCCAAAATAACATACTTTTTATGTAAAAACTAAATAATTTGTTGTATCACAGTGTCCAGTCACTAAATAAAACTAGGCTTTCGTTATAACAAAGTGTTTGCTATTTCTTGACGAAATATATGAATTATCCTAAATAATTTTTACTATGGATTACAGAGGAAGTGTTTGTTTCATGGCTAGTTAGCTCATGCTAGCTTTAATTAAGCGACAGTATTAATACTAGCTAGCTTAGCCGCATCGGCTAATCTATAATGAACCAGTTGGCCTATCCTGTTAGTCCCTACCAAATTGAATGTGTTTACGTTGAATCAAACTTATAATTTACAGATTTAGTTACAGGTTTGTAACAACTTAATACTATGACATAATATTAAGAATGCAGTGACTTTTGAGCAGGAACAAGATGCTAACCCTGTTGTTATTCTAACTTGTGCTAGCCCGAGTGTTTGTGGCTTCGTTGAATGACAGCTCGCTAAGTCATGACAAGGCAACTGCAAGTTTTGGGAAACAGCGAGTGGGGTAGCTTTCAGAAATACATAATTAACTTAAATAACCACTGTTTGAACTAAAACTCGACAAATAGAAGGTAAGATGGGAGAAATATTAGTTGGTGACAGAGGAACGACGCAGCGGTGAACAGGTCAGCCCGGCTAACAAGCTAAGCTGCTAGCTGCCTTTAGCCAACAGGACAATCAGAAATGGCGTACTGTCTGCTAGGAGAGCCCTCGAAAACAAAGGTAGCCACAGCAATTAAAATTTAAAATAACTCACCGCGATCACTACGGTGTCCTCCCCTTGAAACTTGGGAATGTATCTGTCCCCTCTGGTCACCTCGGAGCTGTTCAGGGGCCTGAAACGGCACATCACTTTGATGGTGCACTCCGCCGGGTCGGCCATCTTCCACGGTTATCGAATGGAAATTCACGGATAAAAAAAACTAAAGTGGATCCCAGGGGCGGCCGGTAGCGGCGGATTTGTAGGCCGAGCCCCTCTCTACCCAAATCTGTTTTTAGTAGTGGGGAAGTAATCAGTAGGGCATTTGGCAACAATTTTAAAAATCCTTGTTTTCCTCTCAATTACTTCCCCCTCCGGTTAGGAAGCCATGACACCGGTGGATGAGCGGCGGTCCGCCTCGCCCCTCCTGCTGCCGTGGATGTGGATCACGATTACGTCACCTGGGAGGGCGCTCCCCCAGCGAAAACACAAAGCACCACATAAAATAAAATATTCACACATTACTATCAGACTGAATAATGGCTATTTTAAAGAGCATCGTTAATTAATATCCTTTCTGATTAGGTGTTGTGGTTTGATATATTTAAATGCTTCAGTGTTTTCATTCATCAGTTATTACTTGCTTCTTTCTTTCTGGTGGGCATAACCAGAAGTCACTGTGCAAGGATAATTTAGAGTTATCAATTATCCTAACATGAGTGTTTTTTGGTCTGTGGGAGGAAACCAGCAAAAACCCACACATGCATGGAGAGAACATGCTAGCTATATGAGGGTCCCTGGCTGGGATTTGATCTGGCAACCTTCTTGCTGGAAGTCAACAGCCCTACCAACTGAGCCACCATATATATATGTTATATAAGCTTGGCAACTTCTACCTTTAAGTAGCAATTTTATCACTGTTATCCTATTTATCACCCAGTTAAGTAAACTGATTATTCTGAAACATTTTGAAATGGTGAATGGCTAAAATGACAGCAAATAAATGTAAAGAAGAAACTAAACAGCACAAAAAGTAAGGAAATCTATGATTTGTAGATTATTTCTTTGTAGTAACAATTAATTTTCCTTTTAAATGGTGCCACATTTGTAAGGAACATGCATTTGTGGAATGAGAAACTGAGTACACATGTAAAATTTGCCAAATCTTCTCTGCCAAACAGCATATTTTGTTGTTTACGCTTGTTTTGAGCTTCTGCTATCCCCAGGTGTTGCCAATCAAGTGCAGCTATTAGATTTTTTGCCAAAAATTATTGTTACAACAAAGAAATATCCTACCAAACACTAATTTCCTTACTTTTTGTGCGAAATTATAAAGAAAAAAATGTGAATGCTATAAAAAACAATCAGATTTTTAGCACCAAACTGTGCAAAGATATGATGATATAAATTCTCCAACTCAGAAAAGAGTTGTCTGATAAAACTCCTCTGCAGAAGAAAGCAAAGTATTAATTAATGAAGCACAAAACAGTCTCTTAAATATAACTATTACTGCTGAATTGAAGTAAAAATACAGCTTCACCAAAACTTTAGGAGTAACTGGCACACTGGGAGATGAATTTCTCTCATTTGCTTTAGGGGTAAATATCAGGAACAGTAGTAGCTATTGTTGTTCCCACATGGGGCATACGGTAACTGCAGCCTGTGAATCAGCTGTTTCCAGACTGGACTCTGCAGCTGCGAGACCTCCTCTTTAAAAAATGTTTAAAAAATACACCACGTCTGACCTCATTCAACAGATGTCACAATGGAGCAAAAAAAAAAACCCAAAGCAGACCTCTAGAGGCTGAACAGATTTCCAGGCCACTCCCAGAAACACCAAAGGATATCCTTTTCCATGTTAGAGTGCTTAGCTAATCCAAATACCGGTTCTGCTGGCCCACTTGTGTGTTCGCAGAGGGTGTGAAAGGGTGTGGTGACTGAAGGTCTGAATGTTGCAGTGCCCACTGTCTGCTCCAAGTCTGCACAGTGAAATCAAAACAAAAAGTCACTCAGAGCTTGTATCATTTTCCAAAAACTACTTCTTATAGAGCAGTAAATAAATGTGACACTGAGTTACATATTTATTAGAGCTCCCCTCCATCTGTGCAGGACAGGACTCAGCATCCCGCTAAGCCTCTTAGCAGACAGCTGTGTCTTCCTTATTAAAGTCATGTACTGTAGATTTATATCCATTGTGGATCCTTTAGGCATTAAAATGTAAAATACTGAAAAAAATAAAAAGATTGTAAGTTTTAAAGAACAATAAAACAAAAAGTAGGGAAGAATTAAATCAGAACATGAAACATTTTTTGAGCTTATTAAAACTAATTATAAAAGTATAAATGAAATTACTTCATCATTAATTAATAAAAAGAAAAACCTTTGATAATTAAGAACAAACAGCTGAAATATAAACACTTTAACCTTATGGTGTCAATCAATAAATGTAAACTGTACAATGACACAGAAAGAAAAATACTGTACATTTCTTCACGTAAAGCAAATCAAATTCATGAGTTAAACATTCACTTTCTGTCAAACCATCACACAAACCTGTCAGCAGATGACAAATATGAGGACGTTTAATTACTGGAATTTTTAAAATAGTTGTTACAGATTTAGTTCTTTACTTGTGCCAACAGAACTGAACAACACGGACATTAAAATATAAAAGTGAAACATCAAAGAGAAACAGCTTAGGAGTGTTGGGAGTCTGTGGACAACATGTTGAGGGTGTCAAGCTGCTGGAATTAAAGGTGAAAACAGTGGACTTAGACTGAAACTTTGAACAGTTCCCTCCTCCTTGCTCTCTGCTGCTCTACAGCCTTGCCTCCGCAGCAACATGTGATTGATAAACCAAAGCCATCTTCATGTTCTTTGATACAATACCAGTGTCTTTATTTTTAAAGGTACTGTATCATATAAATCCCACAGTATTAACTGTTTAAAATTCCTCACTGGTTTTAGGGTGTGTTCTTTCATATTTCAAGCAGCTTCAACTTTGCATTTGCTACTGTAGATCATCATATCTTAATTAATAGGTTAAGTAAATGGGTGGGCTTATCTATCGATGTATTACAGTGGATACATCATATTTAACTGAAGGAAGTTTCACAGTGACAGTTGGAAACTTTGTCTCAGATCTAACTAACTTGCGGTCCAATCATTGAGAATTTTAACTTTCCTTATTATCTATTTGGTGATGATACCCAACTCTATTTTTCTTTCAAGGTTAATGAAATTCATTTCCTACATAGGCTCATAGTCTGTCTGGACTATGAGCCTATGTTCACATTCACATGGCTGAAAATACTGTATCTTACAGTTAATGCTGACAAGATAAATGTTATGAATGATGCCAGGGCCAGCCCCTGACATAGGTAGTATAGGAAAATGCTAAGGGCACTGTACATGTAGAGACACCACAAATGGGGGTTGAAAAAAGTTCATTTATAACGTTTTATCAGCACATAATTGATGTAGTCTGTAGAATAATCACTGGTTACTTGAGTTTTTGAAGGTAACTTGTTCTTTTGGGTTCTCAGTCTGCTTTGTTACAACATGAGGTGTTATATTGTAGAATAAAAATTGCTATGTTCAAAATGGTATGTCTGAATAATTGCAGGAATCCACTGGATTTCTCTCAAAAGCTTTATTCCTGTCTCTGACTCCAGTTTTAGCAGCACAGCACAGGCCTCAGTGACCTTCAGCCAAAACAAAACATCCCAGTCTGTCCAGACTGGATCTGCACTGAGACTCTGCAAAAAACTCTCAATCACGTCTTCTAAAAACATCAACATTATAATCTCTTTAGTCTCTTCCTGGTTACACCCTTGAAGGTGGTACCTTTTACGTCAGACGTAGAACGTAACTAATTTTTGTTTACAGACAGAAATAACACATTGATATCGCAGAGACCAACTCTGTCTGTTTTAAACTTACTTACTGCTGCAATGAACAGAAAGTGTAAAATACAAAACTGCATCAAACATTCAGTTGATCAATTACAAAATTTCC
>JARVJO010000431.1:21346093-21356308 GCA_031762555.1 Cynodonichthys magdalenae | reverse complement strand
AAAAGAAGCTGTCCAGAGGACCTACTTATTTTTCCTTTTGAATTTTTTACCTGGATTACTGAGATGCATCAGGACTTTTTGACTTATACATTAGTGAGCAAATAAATATCTCTTTATATATACAGTATATAATGTATGTGTGTTTGGGTGTAGGTTATATAGCATACACATATATTTGATATATTTTATATTATGTGACTAAAATAAGTATTGTGTCTTTTATACAGTGTATGTAAACATCTGGTTTTAACCCTATATATCTGCACATTCTGAATCTTTTGCAAAGCAAAAATCTTGACATTGAATTTACACTGAATTTAAATACAATTTTGTTCTGTGCATCATGTCAGAAATGAGGTCAGAAAAATTTTTGTTTCTGCTCAGTTAGAATAGATGACGGAAGAAAGAAGAACTGAGATGAACAGAGATGGAAAAACAGTAAAAATGCAGACAATGGATGTTGACCGAGGACAGTGGGCCAGTAAAACAGAATATGTTTTAGTTGTTGCAGGGAATGTGGTGGGCCTGGGTAACGTGTGGAGATTTCCTTATCTCTGTTACAAGAATGGAGGAGGTAATGAACCTAAACTTAGATTTACTTTAAAAAAACAAGTGTTATTAACTGTTATGTCATGATAGGTGCCTTTCTGGTTCCATACACTCTGTTTGCTGTGGTGTTTGGTATTCCTCTCTTCCTAATGGAGACATCAATCGGTCAGTACACCCAGGAAGGTTTCATCACCTGCTGGAACAAACTGTGTCCGCTGGCAAAAGGTAAAGCTCATCTGCTACTGAAATGTCAAAATAAAAACTCAAACTGTTTGGATGTTGACAGTCTCACATGTTTAAATCGTGACGTTCGTGCTTATTTCAGGAATCGGATATGGTTTATTCATGATGAAACTTTATGACTTCTGCTACATTTTAATCCAAGCCTGGGCTCTCTTCTATTTGATTTTCTCATTCAAATCCCAACTCCCCTGGGCCAGCTGTGACAACCCCTGGAACACAGGTAGGACAGAGTTTTACACCAAATCTTAGCATAATTTAAATTTTGTGTGCAAAAGCATAAAGTGCAACATATCAATTTGGAAAAGAAAAAGTTAGTTTTATGCTTAAATACACTAATTTTTTAAATGTTTCTTTTTTTTACTCCCAATATTTAGTTAACTGTCTCGACCTTCTGTCTTTGAATTCATCTAATGTTACTGTCACTTACACCAACACCACCTCAGCTGCAACTGAGTTCTGGGAGTGAGTCCAGTTTCCTTTTTTAATTAGACATCATGAAACACTAAATATTATATCGCAGATAAAGTAAAAGGTCAAAATTGTAACCCTGTAAAAGTCCTGATCAAAGAGTTTTCTTTGAAAATTCAAAATGCAACTATTTAAATGAAGCCCTATGCTGAATGTTTGTCTTCAGACGACGGGTGCTGAACATGTCTGCAGGTGTTGAGGAGCTGGGCAGCATCAGATGGGAGCTGGCCTTGTGTCTTCTGCTCAGCTGGTTGATGTGCTACTTTAGCATTTGGAAAGGCATCAAATCGTCTGGGAAGGTCTAGAACACCTCATGTTGAACTGGAACTGCTAACTCTAAACATAAAGTTAAACACATATATTTTTTTTTGAAGGTAGCATATTTTACAGCCACCTTCCCGTACGTGATGCTCTTCATCCTGCTCATCAGAGGTTTGACTCTGCCTGGAGCTTGGGATGGAATTTACTATTACCTGTATCCAGATATAAACCGCCTGGCGAACCTTGAGGTGTGTTCGTTTGTAAAGTTTAACACAAGGTTTTGAAACAATGTACCACCTTACAAAAGGTTTAGATCTTTAAATAACACATTTACAAACCACACAAATCATAAAAAGTCTCTGGTGTCACAGGTCTGGATGGAGGCGTCGTCTCAAATATACTTCTCCTACAGTTTAGTTGTAGGAACTCTGAGTATTCTGGGAAGCTACAACAACTACCACAACAACTGTTACAAGTATGTTAGATGAACAACTAAATGTCTGGATGAACAGAGGAGTAGCAGTTCTTCATTCATCACTTTGACCCTCAGGGACTGCTTCTGGCTCTGCCTGCTGAACAGTGGAACCAGTTTTGTTGCTGGATTTGTCGTCTTCTCTGTCCTGGGCTTCATGGCTCAGAAACAAGGTGTGACTGTGGATAATGTGGCTGAATCAGGTGGGTTTTTGACAACTTACCTTAAAAATAAAGTCTAAAAAGGCTAAGATTTGGTCAGTTTAACAAATACTTTTACCAGTGTTTGTTTGTAATCAGGTCCAGGTTTGGCCTTCGTCACCTATCCTCAGGCCACAGCCATGATGCCGTTACCACAGTTCTGGACCGCCTCCTTCTTCCTGATGCTGATTCTGCTCACCGTTGACACGCATGTAGGACAGATTCATGAATGAGTCTTGAGTTAAACATACTGAACTCAAACTGTTTTGTTTTCTTGTCTCAAGTTTGTGTCGGTGGAAAGTATCATCACTACAGTCTGCGACCTGTTCCCCAAAATGTTTCGTGCTCCGAAGAGGCGGGAGATGTTTGTCCTCTTCATCTGTTCATCCTTCTTCCTCCTGCATTTACTCATGGTCACAGAGGTAAAAAACATGGTGTTATTCTATTTTTTTGTTTTTGTGAGTGAGTCAGAGTGACCCTCAGGACCTGAAAGGAGAATCTGCTAAAGATAATGGATAGATAGATTTTAAAAAATCTAGATCTAGGAGGTTTTCCAGGCATGACTGGGAGGACACCACGGAGCAGACCCAGACCTTGCTGGCTTGGGAAAACCTCCCCTAGGTCACATGTGTCAAACTCAAGGCCTGTGGGCCAAATGTGTCCCACCACAGCACTGTAATCCCACCACTTGGTGGAGCTGCACAGGGTTTAAATGTAGCAGCTGCTGAGATTCTTGTGTAAAATCTCCATTTTGCTGCATTTTTGCTGGGAAGTGGGAATTTCCCACTTACAAGTTGTATAATTAAACTGAAATGTCACTCTAGTGGGAATTCCTTGATGGAAAGTGGGAAAGTACAAAATTCCAAACAACTTAACAGAGTAAAACTATTTCTTTTACTTTTAATAGTATTTCTGTTGTTTTTATTCCACTTTTCAGTGTTTATAAGAGGATGTATTAAAACACTGTTTCTATGCAGGAAATACCAGGTAGAGCTCAGTTACTGTTTGTTAGTGGTGCTGTCCTGGACCTGTGGCCTACAAATGAATGGTAGAAGATGGAATTTAAAATAAAATGTTTTTTTTTCTCTCTGTTTCAGGGAGGAATTTACATTTTCCAACTTATTGATTATTACGGCTGCACCAGAGCATGTCAGGATTTTATGACGGTTTGTCTCTGCCTGGCTGTAGCCTGGACTTTTGGTAGGTAAAACTCATTTACAAATCAGTGTTTTATGTTTATTTGAGCTGTTATCTGAACAAACAAGCTCAAATTGATCTTGGAACACAATTAAAACTTAAGTTTAAATAAAACCAAATGAACATATAATTATTTGACTCCTGAACAGGAACTGATCGTCTTTTAAACATAATCGAGGACATGACAAGACAGAAACCTTCTGTTTTCTTTAAACTGTGCTGGAAGTACATTATTCCTCCTCTGTCACTGGTGAGGCTGAAAACATAAAGAAATCTGAATTTTACGACTTGTTTTCCCGTTTTATTGGTTAAATCCCATCATTTCCAGCAGAATCACCACTCAGTGTTAAAACCTTTTCAGATTTCCTTCATCTTACACCTGGTTGATTACAAACACCTGAAGATTGATGAGTATGTTTACCCTGACTGGGCTCACGCTCTGGGATGGTCCATGACTCTGTCCTCCGTCCTCCTGGTGCCGCTGTGGGCAGCTGGACAGCTGTGCTTCACACCTGGAACCTTCAGACAGGTTGGTACCTGAAGAGTCACGTGAAGGATGAGATAATCAACCTAAACATAAAATCCATCTTCTTTAAAGCGTAGTGTGCAGACATTTTCATGTTCCAGTCATTTAATGTTGCATTTTTGAAGATATATTTCTTTCCCTAGTTAAATTTATAAAGTTCAGCTTGTTAGCTTTGACATTTTCTGTGAAATCAGTCATTTCTCTCTGTTGTTTTGCAGCGTTTGTACGTTCTGTGTCGCCCAACTGAAGATCCAATTGGACCTGAAGATACAACTGAATGAATTGTTCAGCTGAAAGAGTTAAAATCTTTAGAACTGATCTAATAAGTAAAAATGCTAATAGTGAAAGGGGATTGTTTAGAGAATTGCGATGTAAAAATAAAGTCAGAAAGTGTATTTTCTTTAATTTATAATTTATAATAATTATCTGTTAAAATTAAAACAAACACAACAGAAGCTAGAATGAGCAACTTAACTGAAATGACCAAACTAAAACTGTTAGCCATATATGGCTAAAAGCTAAAATTAGAACCATAGCAACAGTTTTAAAAGGTTTTAGTAAAACACTTTGATAAAAAGTAAAATGTAGCAAAACTGCAGCTAAAAGCTAAGTAAGCAATAGCTTAAAGCTACAAATTGCAAAACTGTAAAATTTAGTAATTTTGCTAAATGTGTCAAAAAATAGCAGAAAGCGAAATGTAGCTTAATTAAAAAATTAAACAAAACTGTAGCAAAAATGTAATTGTATCAAAGCTATAATTAGCAAAATTGTAGTTAAAAGCTACATTTTTTTAAAAATAAAATTGAATCCCTTATGGAATATTGTTAAGGTAGTCCAAAGCCTCTATCAATAAAATAATTTACATACCTGAGACTGAAAATTATTAGTTTGTAAAATTATTTGCATCAACATTCTCTACTTAATGTAGCATCTGCTTGGCAACAAAAACAGAAATAATTTATGTTTTAAAGATAATTGTAAAAAGATGAAGGAAATCTGAGCATATAGGATTTATTAAAGTAAAATATAGCTTGTTATAGTTGAGCAAAACGCTGAATGGTTAAAAAGCACAAATATAAATTATTTTGAATAAACTACATCACATTTTCTGCTTGAAGTATTACTTTTGTTATATTTTAGAAGAGTAAATACAAAGTAATTCTCCTAACTGCCATGTGTTCATTTTAAATTTAAGTAAAGAATATACAGCTCATAAAATATTACAAACTTGAACTCATTTAATCGTTTTATTGAATATCACAAGTTTACAGCTGATAAATGTACAAAAGTGAAAAAATAAAATGTCAATCTGAACTGTTTAAGTCCTTTTTTCTTTCAGTCATCTGTTCATGTTTGAGTCTGTTGTAACAAAAAAAATCATTGATATCACAGGAAAAACAACTACAGAGCTGTTTTCTGTCATTTCTTTTGAAAAAATCCCATAATAGAAGCTTGTTTAGTTCCCTTCTGTGAGCTCGCTGACGATTTCTTCTGACTTCTTTTCTCGTTCTCTTTGCTGCTTGAGGGAAGTTTTGCCTTAACGTTTTCTCTGGGAGCTTGTTTGTTGGGCTGGACGTCGTCCTCCGTCTCAGAATAAGATTCACTCTCGTAGCCTTTTTCTGTCACTGAGGAAAAATAAGAAAAGTTACGAGTTCATAAAAATAACTGCATCAATAAAACTTAAATGATGCTTTTTGTTTTTGCAGCTTTATTAGGAAACACTAGGCTAAAAATAAAAAAACAGATTCAGACTAAGGTTTGAGCAGCAGGTATTTATATGAAGCAGAATAAAGAAAGCATTTTGTTTTTTCTTACCGATACATCCTTCATCGTCCAGAAAGGTACGTGACTTCAGGACTCGTCTTCTCTTCCTTATTTTGCTTTCAGAATGACCCTGAACACAAGAAAAATGTCATCAAAAGGTCACAAGAGCTAAACATTTGTGCAAATCGTTAATTTCTGCAGCAGCTTGTTTTACATATGACAATAAAAAATGTACGTGTGAATGTTGAGCAGCCTCCACCTCCTTTTTAGGACTCGGTTGTTTCGTTTCCAGCGGCTGTGGAGAATCTGGGATGACTGAGACAAAAAGGAGAAACTGAGCAGTTTTCAGATTAAATAAAAATAACGGTTATAAAAAAAAAAAAAATCTCACCATCTTCATCGCTGCTGTCAGGTTCTGGTCTTTTGATCCGTCGTCTCTTCTTCTTCTCCATTTTCTCCTCCTCCTCACTGTCGGACGCTTCAATTCGCTTAGATTTGCTTTTATTGAAGAACAAATAAATAAAAATTAAGCATCTTTTATGATCTAAACTTTTTCATCAGTTTTCTGTCGTTTGGGGATATTTGGTTTAAAGCTGGTTTTAAACACACACCTCCTGGACTCGGTCTTGGTGTTGCTCTGCTGCGATACGGCTGCAGGTTCTGGTTGGGAATTCTGCTGCTGCTCAGCTGTGATGGACGACTGAGGCTCCTGCTCCTCCTTCGTGGTTTTGTCAGGTTTTTCTACAGAAGAGACAAAGACCATAACAAAAACGAAGAGAACGTTCAAACGTTTTTCTTATTATTGCACATAAAGAAGAAAAACACAGCAGATTTCTTGAGTCTGTTAATAACCTTGATTAGCTCAACTCACTTGTCTGATTCCCAAACAACTTTGCCAACGGATTGGCCTTTGCAGCCGGTTTGTTTTTTGGAGGATCCGTCTAAAAACCAAAACAAGACAATAAAACATCTGCATCACATCTATTGTTCTTGAAACTTTTAATTTTCACACTAAGACACAAAAATCATACCGCAGAAGCTTCTTCTTTCTGTTCAGCTTTAATATCTTTGCTGTCGACTTGATGCTTCGATGCAGGTTTATTTGAAAACATTCCCATGATGCCTTTGGGCGGCTTGGTTGATGCCTTGGAAGCCACACCTGTGTCTCCGTTCATGGCGGATTTTTTGTTTTCGGGCACAAACGCCGGCTCCTTTTCCCGTGCCTGCTGCAGCTCCACGGAGGACATGGGCACGGCGCTGGCACACCGGATCGCGCTGTATCTACAAAGAAGAAGAACTTTATCAGACTAACGGGGCACAAGAACACAGACTCTTCAGCTGCCGCAGAGGTCTACATGCCTGTTGCAGTTCTTCAGATTGTCTTTCACAGCATCGTAGTCGACGCTGTAGAGGGGGCCGCTATCTCTCAGTACCGCTTTCTGGACGCTGTAGACATGAACGCTCACCACCAAGGTCATCTTTGATTTAAAATCTGCAGAGAAACAACAATACAATGTCAAGACAAAAAATAAAATAAAATGAATAACAACCAGAAGGTGAAAACTAAATGCTTGGATTTGCTGTGGGAAATATTTACACACCTTCTAGCTGGTCTTCTCTGACAACTGACACTTTGTGACACTAAAAACAAACAATTACCAAAAAGGAGATGATTAACAGAACTTTCTGTGGTTTAGAAAGATTCAATCTCTGCCAGAGAATTTGTCATGACTCACTGTTTGACCGTGGTCCACAGATTTCCCTGAAACAAGGTATGTGGCGTGGAGCTGAGGCAAACTCTCTTTCCTCTTGTGCTCCAAGTAATGGTAAAGCATTCTGAAAACAGATTTTACATTTAACTGAGACAAAACTGCACTTCCTAATAGCTCATTTATTTTAATAAATTTTTAAAGCAGACAGCCATCATTATCCTCATCTGTGCATTCATGGGGATCAAAAGCCTATTGCTTAGAATAAATATTTCACTTGGAAGAGCAAATTTTATGATTGACTTCAAACTAATCGTTTTAAATGTATAGCAATTATTAGAACACTTCATGTTTTTATTTTTTAATTAGACAGTGTATAAATTATTAGAGATATGTGTGTTAATGTAAAGAAAAACAGAGAAACTTACTGTTTTGCTGTGTTGACATGGACTCCGAGTGTGAGGCTCAGCCATTTATAAGTTACCTGGTAAAAAAAATGTTTAGATGGCAGTTTTTATAAGATAAATTCTACACATATTATTATTTTAGTTTACGCTTCTTGGCCATGGCTTTACTTCGATAAGACTACGAATTATAATACCTACAGAAAATACAAAATATTCACTCTTTTTCATGGGTCAGAATGCTGGTCTAATGCAGTTGTTGGCGGTTAATGAAGTAAATTTTACAACATAAAAGCATTTTTCATTAAGTTGAAGAGATATTTAGATAATAATTGTATAGCCGAATAAATCAAACAGCTACAAAAAATCACACTAATTTTTTAAATATGCTGGTCTAAATACAGTTATTATTGTAAAAGTAAAACGACATTAAATTGTCAGATTCGTTAACGTTATTCCGCGGCTAATCATTTTCAAGCTAGCAAACGTTCTCACAACCGCTATTTGCTGAACCAGAAATAAAAAAAATTAAAAGCATCCATACAATCTTGTTGTGGTCGTTGACAAACTCGTCGATATTATCCAAATATAGCTCGTCCATTTTTTCCTCGGATTTTCCTCAAACCGTGACGGCTAACCGAATTATTTAACTGCGCGGGAGAGCAGTTTATTTACTTCCGGTAAGAATGTCACGTGATTGTACATCGTTCGGTGTGAAGAAATGTTGCAGGCTGCCCCCTGCAGGCCAGTATGGGAAAATACAGTTATTTACTGATAAGCACACAAAAATGGGGAATAAATAAATAAATAAAAGACCACATAAAAAAATATTTTAACAAACAAAATAAAGTCAAAACAGCTATAAAATTTCTTGTTTAGGAATGAAAAAATAATAATATTTATTAAAAATTGGTTTATTTTCCTGTGTTCTTTCATGGAGTAGACAATTCTATGACACTAAAACATGAATAGGTATTTTATATTGGAGTTTACTTGTGTTGAAAATATATATTATAATAATATGTATATGCATTATGCAATAATTTGTTTTAATATTATTCCATGAGGAATAAGAGGATTGTGTTGATGACATAAGAGCAATGAATGAAATGCAGAGCAGCACCTCATTATCATTTACCTGCATGGAGATGAAAAACAATAGGAACCGCAGGTCTCCAGGAGTCACAGTCACTCTCCCTGTTATTATGACCTGTTTCCAGTGGGACCTCACCGTTCAGGCAGGAGACTAAGAATTGATTTGTAGAAAATGGAACAACCTATTTAGCCTCCATCATGTGAAAGAGGAATAATAACAACTGCCCTTTGATCGCTTGGTGGTGAAGCTCATGTTGTGGAAATCTTTATTTAACAAAGACAGAAATACGTGGTCCAGGAATGAAGGCACTCCGTTGAATGGTCAGCTGAGTTTTATTGCAACAACAGGAACACAGAGATCAAATTGAACTGTCCTGCTCTCTGCTCCTGTTACCACTCCTGATCCTGTTCTTGCTCCTTTGAGGCAGTTGAGGCCTCATATGTATACTGTTTACCAAACACCAATATGTCATCTTAATAAAGCAAGATTTCATCCCAAGGAAATGCTGAGTCAAGGGAAAACACAAAAATAAATACAAGTGAAATCTAAGAATGATTGTTGATAGCAGATCTTGTTCTGGCTCTAATCATTCTATCTACTGATGAACAGGGTGTCATGAAAAACTGGGTCATTAAAGTATGTCATGATTTACTGACATAAACCAAAAAGTATTATTTCTATTACACCTCTCCCATCTGATCATAAAATGATAAATAAAATAAAAAAACAACCCTTTAATGTATTAAACAAATTGTCAACACAAAGCTAATTGTACTTTTCTAAAATCCCAACCCCAGTAGTTAAATTTTTATTCCACCCACAACAATAAAATTATTAACCCCAAAACTTAATTATTTATCACACAAAAGTCTCTGAAACATCTTGAACACAAACAGACTTGTCTGTTTTGAAATGTGGAAAGTTCAGAGAGGGTGATTGAGCTCTGTGAATCTTTGTAGAGGCTGGTTTAGTGCCAGGGGCTGGAAGATGATGAGGGTTAGGTGGATTTGGGCCAAAATCCAGGAGGGGGCCACTCCACTTGCTGTCCTGCTGAGGTCTCAGAGGAAGAAGGTTTGGGATCCTCTGCAGCCGTCTCCTTATCATCCACTTGTTTGTTGTGTCTCAGTTTAATCCAGCTGTCCTTCAGCCTCAGACATCAGCTGATTTCTCTCCTGTTGTTTCCAGCTGGAACTTGGTTCAGATAATCAGACTTGAACAGATGTCGTCTCTCCCAAAATAGATCAAAGTTATCCACATATCTCACAGTGGTCAGCACAGAACTTTTCCAAAAAGCCATTAAGGGCAAACAGTCTACTAAAACTTTTA
>JARVJO010000431.1:21270916-21320430 GCA_031762555.1 Cynodonichthys magdalenae | reverse complement strand
GAGTTTGTCCTAGCAGTGATTGGCAGAGTTTTTTGGTGTGGGCGGAGTTTCTCCTAGCAGTGATTGGCAGGGTTGTTTGGTGTGGGCGGAGTTTGTCCTAGCAGTGATTGGCAGAGTTGTTTGGTGTGGGCGGAGTTTGTCCTAGCAGTGATTGGCAGAGTTTTTTGGTGTGGGCGGAGTTTCTCCTAGCAGTGATTGGCAGGGTTGTTAGGTGTGGGCGGAGTTTGTCCTAGCAGTGATTGGCAGAGTTTTTTGGTGTGGGCGGAGTTTGTCATTTTGTCTTTATAGTTAGGCTGGTGGTACCAGAACATTTATTGCCTTTTTGTTGTTCTCTTCTTTCACATAAGCCTGCTGCTGTGATCTCTGCACCAGTTGGACGAGGACACAAACCCAAACTACATGATATATGAGAAAATATCACTCGTCTAACAAGTTCTGCGGATCAGAGGATGGACAGAAATCTGCTGCTGCATTGTTTCAAAAACAACAACAGGTGTTTTTATTTACTTTGGAGAGCATCTCTTCCTTTCAGGGAATGGATTATACACGTCTTTTCTTTATGATGATGTACTCTCTGTAGTTAATAGTCATTTGAAAGCTGTCTCCTGTAACAGCAGACAGCTGTGAGTTCACTGTAAGTCTTTATGGATGCAGACTGTCTAGACTCAGCCTTTCACATCCACACAATGCCTCTTCTGCTGCTGAGTTTACAACCAGCTCATCAGTAGATTAGATGACTAAGATCTTACCTTGATATGTGTGAGATAGAGAATAAATGTGTGTGTGTTGTCTCCCTGAGGACCTCCATTCACCAGCTGAACACACACCCTCTGTGTCCCTTTCCAGTTCATTGACCCGCTGCCAACAGATGAAATCTGCTCTGTCTTTTCTTTCCACTCTGGCACCTCAAAGGCTGATGTGTGATACAAAAACAACCTTTATTCTGCCTTAAACAACGTTTATTCCTCTCCTTTCACCTCCATCGCTCTTTAATTCTGTTCGTGTAACACATTGCAGAGAAATTGTCGCTCTCGGAGCCCGTCTCTCCTCCTCTTATTACCTACAATCTGTTCTTTATCTTTTTCCATCTCTGTCTCCCTCCGTCGCTCTCAGCTGAAAACCATTATTGTACCTGACAGCAGTTTGAATGCGCCGAAGGCCTTTGCCGTCTCGAGATTGTTGTTGCACAAATGGAGCAGTAATAACCTCACGAGAGATGTTGTGGTGCAAGGATTCAGCGAACAATTTTTTTTCCCTGTTTGTCCCCACTAAAAATCACAGCAAATTCTGGTGAACTCATATAATATCCTTGACTTGTTTATATAAAAACATTTCTAAATGTAATTATTTTCCATTCTGAAGTGTCGGGTGAGAAGAAATAAAGTTGTTTCAGGGGGAATGTTTTGGTTAGGAGGTTGTTGAACCATTTAGGAGGAGCAGTGTGGCTCATAAAAGAATTGAGCAGATCTTCACCCTTGCAGAGTGTCTGAAGGGGGTCAGGGGAGTCTGGTGTGCAGGGTGAACCTGGTGAAATATGGCATGGTATGAAGGCCAAAATTAAGACTATTGCACAATCAGCGGTTGCTACATTTTTGTAGCAGGAGGCTATAACTATTCCTAAGCCAGCTATTGATCTGATTAATGATAGGCCTGCACCACTAACTGAGCAGCTGGCCCCGGTTACTGAGAGGCTGGTGCTTGAAAATAGAAAGGCATACATGTCAAACCATTTGGACATATGAAGCCTAGGCGTAAATTCAGACTGAAAGACTCTCCCCACCTCACCTGCTCCAACTGTTCGCCGTGTCGTGCCCAGCTGCGGCTCATCAGCGCCTGACCCCCTCCTTGCTGTAACCAATCATCTCAGAGATAAAGGCCCAGCACCCAATGATCGGTCTGCTCTCCAGACATGTTCAACCCACCTCCACCCCACCTCCATCTCCAGCCCTTCCTGGCAACCTCCGGCCTCCACACCACCACCAGTGTCCGAGCCCCAGGGGGGTGGGGGAAGACGTTATTCCTAAAACCAAAGCTGATTGTTGGCTCTCAGCAGTTCGCTGCACCCACGTCTTCTGCCAGGGCTCGAGCGCCAAAGAACTTTCTCCATATCAATAAAACTGTTTAACTGCTATCATTCTCTGTGTGAGTCTTTCCAGGTTGAATTACCTGTATAATAAAAAAATCTGTAAAACTTGAAAAAACCCATTGCTCTATACATCCGTATGCCTGCAAAATGATGGAAAATCTGTTTAAATTACAGACAATTCGTACAACTTGACATGTATGAAAAGGAGACTATTTATTTGGGTTAGCATCAGAGTGGCTAGCAACTAGCATAGATAAGCTGACAATAGCATCAGAGAGGCTAGCGATTAGCATGGATAAGCTGGTGCTAGCATCGGAGAGGCTAGCAACTAGCATGGTTAAACTGGTGTTAGCATGGAAGAGGCTAGCGACTAGCATGGATAAGCTGGTGCTAGCATCGGAGAGGCTAGCAACTAGCATGGTTAAACTGGTGTTAGCATGGAAGAGGCTAGCGACTAGCATGGATAAGTTTTTGTTGGTATCAGAGAAGCTAGCGACCAGCATGGATAAGCTGGTGTTAGCATAGTAGAAGCTAGTGACTAGCATGGATAAGCTGGTGTTGGCATCAGAGGGGCTAGAGACTAGCATGGATAAGCTGGTGTTAGCATTGGAGAGGCTAGTGACTAGCATGAATAAGCTAGCATTAACATTGGAGAGGCTAGCGAGTAGCATGGATATGCTGGCATTAGCATCAGATAGGCTAGTGACTAGCATGGTTAAGGTGGCATTACCATTGGAGAAACTAGCGACTAGCGTGGATAAGCTGCTCACCTACTTTATTAGACACAAACTTTTTTTGAATAAAGAAAAATTTCTCAACAACAATGGTTGAAATACAAAACCTATAAGCAACATGAACTGACAGAATTTACGGTTCAACATGAAGTCAAGCATTAATAGTAAACATAAAACATATTACTGTGAAGCAGACAGCTTTACCACCTGAATTAGCAGCTGTTTGCCCTTGTCTTTTGGTCGATGGCGACATTTTTCTTTCTTTTTAGCCGAATTATGAGAAAAGCCAGAACTATCATGTTGGGGCTTTTTACAGTTTTTGACAGGATATTAAATTAGACTTCTCTATATTGAATTATAATTTATTTTGTCATATACAGATATTTCTCATATTTGGATTAAGAGAAAAAAACCACAATGCGCCTTCCTGGTTGGGATGAGTTCTTGTTTTAAGTGGTATCTTATTTATGATGATGGGAAGGTTGGAGCACTGATCTAGGTGTTAGGGGTGTAACGATACATCGATCCACATTAATATATCAATTAAAAGAGTAACAATTCAATTACATTACATTATCGTCATCATACACTCGATTTGGATCAATATCATGACCCATTTAACACAATTGTTTGTGCTAGATGTGCATATAATATCACACAAAATCAATCGCAGCCTTATTGAGAAATATCGTATTGTCATACAAACAAGTCAATATATTATCAAATCATCATAAATCTGGTGATTTACACCCCTATTAGCTACACTCCATCCCTCATGTGGTTCTGAGGTGGAACATGGCTTACAGAACCAGATCCCAGACCCAACAGCTGAAACAAGTAGAATCTGTATGGTGGCTGGGCTCAGATTTAGAGGTAAGGTAAGACGCTCTGCCACATTAAAATCACCCTAAATGCACTTTTGTGCTTTAACATAAACACTTTCCATTAGCTGGACGTCTGTGCACTAAGATGCTCGTGGCTAAGAAATGGTTTGCTTTCTATGCGGTTTTTCTTTTCATCTTTCCGTAAGCAGAAAGAACTTAATGGACCCATTTTCCAAAATGTCACAATATTCCCTTAAAGCCAATAAATGGTCCCTTTTCCTGTTTGCCAGAGAGTGTAAACAATCTGCTACAGATGTAGTTATTATCTACTTATCAGGAAAATAATGTAATGTTTGCCTTTCTTGTGATATTTTCCACCAGTTCCAGAGGAAAGAAACAAACACGGTTTTACATAAGAGGTAGGTTTTATACACATTTGGCTTACTTTTGTCTGTAGCTTCTATTCAAGGCAAACACAACACAACTGTGGGAAAATAAAGTCACATAAAGTCACAAAACACTCTTCATCCGCTGCTTTGGTTTCCAAAAAGGCCGTGGTCGAATGGAGGCACCTTCCCTTCACTGGTTGGAGCTCGTTAATCGAGTCCATTTAGTCCATCTGAACTCTGCACGGACACGTCTGCACCTCCTCATAACAACACACAGTTTGGTTTACATGTTGCCATTTTAATAGATGTATTATAGGGTTAGTTAAAAGTTGAAGGAAACCCTTTTATTTAAGAAACAAAAGGGAAAATATCTGAAATTTTCAGGAAGTAATAAAGAATTATTTTTTAGAATATGCCAGCAACATGTTGAAAGCTACAATGTTGGGTCAGGGGCAAGTTTTCTCAATGAGAAGGTGGTCTTTAAGCATACTCTATTTATATTGAGAATTAAATGTATTTCACATATACATATTTATGCTATATTTGTGTAATCAGTTTATTTTTATACTAAGATTAAAAAACTGTGAGTAAGTTAGAACAAGAAGTTTGGTCTATCAAGTTACACGCCTCACACTGATACATCACAATCAAACACATAATGTTTCTACATCTGAACATGAAGGACTTCCTTTTTGTGAACTGAGTCCCCCAGATAAGTGAGGTCATTTCCCCTCCTTCAATGATGTCATGTCCAGGAGGCGTGACTTGAAGTCCTAAATACTTGGCCCAGACCCGAGGTTGTGGTCATCCCTGATTGTGCAAATAAATATGCACATTATTCAGGCTTGTACTTTGAGGACATATTTCTTTCAACATCAAAGACCAGAATTGTCTCAGAAATCAATCGCCACAATCAGATTTGTAGAATATCTTGTGGTTCAAAAGTTATCAACACAGAAAGTTGCAACAACAACTGTGAACTGTGCCGGCTATTTGACTTGTTCAATATGCCGTCCCTGGTGCTGAACATAATTTACATTTTTGTTTTTAAAACAAAAAAGTGTAACAAAAGCCAATGCTGCAGTGGGAGGTTTTAAAAGTAGTGGATTTTGATTCTTGTGAAGGAGACTCTCAGAACTGTTGTTGCTCTCTGACCAATCAACAGCCTGCATGACGCCTCCCACCATAAATGTGCAGCCCAGCAGGGGCGGAGCTAGACCTTTTTTTTTTTGCAAAGGGTGGCACAGGGGTGGCCAGGGTGTTTTTTAGGGGGCGCATACGAATAAAGATTAGAAAATGATTAGAAAATTCAAGATGGCGGCTACAGCTTATTCCAAATTACTTTAATTTAGCTGTTTTAAGAAATATTGAGCTGAAATTTTGTGTGATTGTAGCAAAAAATGATAAAAAAAAACCTGCTGAATGCTACTCGCAACTTATTATTCAGCCATTTTAAGACAAACAAAGCTGAAAATGTATATTATATTTATTATATTTTCAATTATTTGGGGGTGGCATCTGAGGAAGCCAACCAGGTACCAGGGGTTAACCCCCCTTGTGGCTCCGCCCCTGCAAACATTCTCACTGTGGCGGCACTACATGCCTAAAAACCCTCCAAAGACCATCTAAAATCTGTCTGAGACATTCTTTCGTTTTTGTCCAGATGTTGCAGCTTTAAAATCTTGTGTTTACATTCTGAATGCATTAACGAAACATATTCATATTTAGGAGTCTAAAAAGTGTGTAAAAAGTTAAGTTTGAGCCACTTTTTTAGCTGATTTTTTAAATGGAACATCACAGAACATCCCTTCATTAATTTGACACCCTGTGTGTAGTTCCCACTTTACTTTGTTTTTATTGCAGTCCAAAATGCTCTTGAATGCGTGACATCCTTTCTGCTGGATGTTTAATCTCTGAAGCTGAAGCTTATGAGGTGCAATTAGGCAGCCGGGCCATTAGTCTGTCAGTCGGGCCTTGATGAGGCAGCGGGGGTCTTCAGTTGCTTTCTCACCGCAGGGTTTAATGATGCTTGTCAGAGCTGAAGCCAACTCAGCAGACGTGAGAAACAAATCATTTTTTAAAGAAATACACCAGAGCTAACGTGTCAGGAGTAAATCTCCCATCGTTTCACCTTCTTCTTTTTTTTAAGTTTTCAGTTATAATGAGAGTCAGATTTTCAACATGTTTTTGGACAGGGAGGCTAATTTATTTTAAATACCCGGGATATGAGCTTCCATTCATGTCTTTCAACTTTTTCTGCCAAGACTCTCAGCAATTAACACGTTTCTCCTCAGTTACCTCAAAAAGCGATTTCGTTTCTTTTGTCACTTTCCAACTTTTTTTTTAAGGAACTTGAATGAAAGGTTTTAATTTACAAGGTTGTCTTTGTGAGCTTTAAGGATTAACAAACTTTAAAAAGAGAAGATCAGGACCAAAAACTTTACAAACCTTTACAAACAAATTTTTTTCATCCTATGGTTCGTCAAAAGTTTCACTGCGTGGCACACTGCACCTCCAAACCGGTGATGCTGGCTTTGGTTTGGGATTCACAGCAGGAAGTTACCCCTTCAAGAAGGAAAATTACAGAATGAAGATGAAACGAGGCCACAAATGAGGTAATTGTGGTGCATAAGCTCAGGCTCAGATGGGTGTCGAGGTGGTGTTAATTTCTTCAGGTGCGACACTCTGGCTCACCGTGGTCGCTGTATTTTTATTTCCTCATTGGTATTCCAGACGAAGCCCCGGGTCCGTGTCAGACTGGTGATAATGACTCAGAGCTGAAGAACTCACACTTAATGCAGACAACATGACTGAACCCAGTCAAGCTCTGATGATGGGAGAAATGGTAAATCTCAGCAAACCACAGCCGGCATAGTGGGAAGTTCTCAATTGCTGTGATTTTTAGTGGAAAGGTTTAAGTAAATGTGGTGAATTTATTTTAATTTTTTGTTGATCTGAACCAGGGATTGGCAACTTAAATGATAGAAGGGGCCACAATTTTTTGTTGACACTACCAGAGGGCCACATATCGCTGCACACTTACCCAAATGTAATAAAATAGTCATTTTAGAAAGCTGTATGTTTATTAAACCAACATACAGTGCAGTAACTTAACATATTTCATGCTCAAATGCATGTGTATCAGTTGTTATTACTGTTGTTTATGTCCTTGTGACTTCAGTAATCTTCTCATATTTAGCTTTGTGCAACGTGTTGTAATGGTGACATATTAAAATCCTTCACGGCAGACTAAACACATAGGTGGGCCTTGAATTTCTGTGAACCAATAGTTTACCTCCCAAAATAAAAATATTTTTTGCTTAATGAACTTTTTACTTCTTTTAAGTTAAAAATAAAAAATTGTCGGCGGGCCAGTTTGAAGTCACCCACGGGCCACGTATGGCCCTCGGGCCACCAGTTGCCCATCCCTGATCTGAACCTTATTCTAATCAGGGATAAAATATTCCAATTTTATTGTCTGAAATTTGTAATTTTAAAAATCTTGTGTGATAATTTATGATCTGAAATTCAGTGTAAAGTTGCCACATGTGACTTTAATTATGCAGAAAGGGTTTATTTAAAAAGCTGATACAAACAAACCTTAGCAGCCATCATCTCTTTTACTTCATGTAGGATTTTACTCTCCTGACTGCAGGAAATAAATAGTTTTCATATTTTCACCTGTTGCTCACTTTCTGCTGTTTGGTGCTAATCAGATTAAAAAGAAAAGAAAAAAATATTGCATACATAAATATTTGAGCAGTAAATGCATAATTACTTGGATGTCGTCCAATTTTTGCCTCCTTCATTAGGATTGGCTTTTAGGAAACATTTTGGCAGCATTTTATTTGGACAAACAGTTTTGTGTAAAACAGTTTTTCCAGTTTATCACATTTGCATTAAAACAAACCTGAAACATTCATCTGTTTATAAGTCTAACTGTTCACAGCTGCAGCTGCTCGTCATGCAGCCAAACTCTGTTCTGCAGGTGGACAATTGTCTACAGCTGAAACTTCACACGTTCGTATCAGTTCACCTGAGTTTATCACCACTTCAGCCTTTAAAAGTGACGTGAAAAGAAGTTTTAGTTTCAAAATATTTTAGCTTCTAAACTCAGTTACCAACATTTGAAGAAGTTCTTCTGAAATGTGTCTAATTGTTATTTATAATTTACTCACCTGTCGTAATGCAACAAACACAAAAAATAAATTACCCATAGTTCCACCTTCTTAACGGAAAAACTAAATGACTTAATATTTAGTTTATGTTTGAAATAAATGTCAAAAATATTTAAATGTGTTACTATTTGATCACAGCTGATTATACAAAAGCATGCAATTAATCCCCAAAAAATAAAAAATAACTGCTTGACAGCATGGATAAATTAACCTGGGAGTTCTGTTTGCAAGAAATCACAGTTTTCTGTAGTTTTAGTAAACTGCGGTCATTTATTAATTGTTAAATATCAGAAATGAACCAAACAAATAATAAAGATCAGTTAATGTCTATATTTAGAGTTCCAAATGCTATTTAAACATGTATATTTTATAAAAAAGAGGACGTTAATCTCCCTCAGGTCAGGGCAGTAATTAGTTCAGCTGTGACAATAAATATTAAGCAGTTAATTATTCGTGGCAGAACACAACTAAGTGTAATTATGATCCAATAATTTGCATCTGAGCATTTTTATGAGATTTAAAATGCCATCATCTTAAATCTGCAAATTAATTTATCACTTCACTACAGTTAGTTTTTATTTTCCTGTCAATAAAGTCGAAAAAAAAAATAAAGAATAGCTTGAAGGAATGTTTATCACCCGCCAGCTTTTAAGTTTTAAGATCATCTTAAGTTATTGTTGTTTCAGTCAAATCTTGATGCTACATCTCAGCTTTGTTAACTTGCAGTTCCTTAAAATCCACCCAGTGGTTCATGAGATATTTTACTAACAGACACATCTATTTTGAAGCTGCAGCTGCTGATGTTAACCCTTTAACTGAGTGTTTGATGACCTCATTATTTTGAACAGTTGAGTCTCCAGCAGCCCACAGGAACAAGCAGGTGTTCAGTTACAACCCGATACCTCCGCCTTCCTGAAACCATCAGAACCAAAGTCACAAATTCAAACAGAGCTTTGAAGGTCAAGCAGCCGGAGTCGACACACGACTGGTGACATTTGGACGGTGACTGGGACGTTCGGAGGGGCTCTGAGGAGCGGGGCGGCAGCTTGACAACAACAAAAAAAAGGCTGAATTGTTGGGTGATTGCTTGACCTTTAGTGTTAGCGTGCTGACAGGAAATGAGGTGTTTAACTTACATTCTGTCAGAATGAGCATTAGTGTCAGAGCAGATTGAGTCTGACCTTTGACGCGCCTGAACAGGAATGTGACACAAAGTTTAAAAAATAAAATAAATAAACGAAGGGGCCTGACATTTGTTATTGCTCCGGCTCTGTGAGTTAGCATTACTCAGCACTTTATCTCCACACTGATTGGTCTGATGTTCTTCAGCAGCTGCTTTTGAGTTTTCATCTGCCTTCACCTTTCAGAGGCAGGAGTGAGCAGGTGAAACAAAGCAGGAAAAATGTTCTTTAATCACTATTTAACCAATGAAAACATGTTAAAGAAACAATCTTTGCACATTTGTAAATTTGAAACATTTTTGACGTCTTCAAGAGATCACATGGAAAAACACACAATAAACTCATGTTTTTTTCATGTTTTAATCTAATTAAATATTGTTTTAAAACATAGCCAATGCTCTGTAATGGAAAAATAAAAATTGTTTATTGCGAAATATGTAATTAAACAAACAAACAAAGAAAACAATTATCCTAAACTATAAAAAGGTGCAGTTTGGCAGAGTTTACTTGAGTAGTTTTTCAGATATATTGAAATGCAGCGTGGAATGTGGGTCCACATTTAATGTAAACAAATCCTTTTTATTTATTCATTTACTCATTCATTTAAAAACAAACAATAACCATATACAATAAAAACAAAAGAAAATATCTTATCATATTTGACCCCTTTTTTCCTCAAAATCCAATTCAAACAATAATAATAATAATAATAATAATAATAATGATAATAATAAAAAACACAACTTGAGTCACATGACTGACCTACATTAATCTGTGGGTAAACATATATGACTGTGGTGTCTGGTAATGTAAATTTTACTTATATTTTCAATTCAAGGACACATTAATCATCAAGATGAGAAAAAAATTGGGCAAATTTTAGTTTTTTCCTTTATGATTTTTTTTTCTGCTTTTTATAACTTTGCAATGAGTTCCTTTAAAACAAATACAGTCCATACAACAGCACACACTGCATTTTCCTGTGTGTTTAGTTTTTATTTTTCTCGTCACATCATTGGTCGTGCGTGTCTCCGATCCTTTCTCCTTCAGACGGTCGCTGTCAGGATCAACGAGTGCAGAGAATCCTTGAGCTGGCAGCAAAATTCTGCTTCCCTGTTTTGGAATTGAGGTCAGAGGTTTTTATAAGGTTTGTTTCTTTTTTTTGAAAACACCTGAAGTGCGCACACACACACACACACACCCACACACACACACCACCCATCTATGGAAGTCTGTAAATGATGTTTACAAGGAAGGAAAAATAGTTTCCTTGGTTGGGCTCTGCTGCTGACAGCACAAGATTGGTGGAAGGTAAACAAGTGTCGTTTGTGACAGAAAGGACTTCTCAGGGAAAATGACAGGAATGTAAAAAAAGAGAAGGAAAAACAGTGAAAGACAGTAGGAGGAAAAAAAACGGAGGGAGAAGAGGCGGTGAGGCAGGAGGAGAAAATTAGAAGTGAAGCAGAAAGTTAATTTGCATGGAAAATGTAGCCCGAGGCCACGCTAAACGCATTAAGATTTAGAGACGAGCAGGAAATGATGTTATTACCGAGACGTGTGAAACAGGTTATTAGAAATGAGTAATTGTCCAAACGTATTTGAGGGCAATCTCCTTTTTATGGGTTATAGAGCTGCAAAAACCACCGCGAGGGCGCTCAGCTGGAATAAAACCAGTCTAGTTGGTCAAACGTGCGAAACAGTTCAGGTTTTATGGTTTGGATCGATGCTCTGCCAGCCCCATGTTGACTCAACAACAGGCTGGAACATTCCAGCTTCTGCAGAAAGGTTCCCACCTTCCACATAAACCGTTCCTTTTTCCTTTCACTGCTAAATATTATGGGAACACTTTACAATAAGGTACACAAAAATTGCTTAACTACTGAGAAACTGACACAACAGGGAACTACTGAGTACTACTAATAATGTACCTTTACTGTAGAAACGACTAAGTAACTACTGAGTCTCTACTAAGTAGTGACTCAGTAGTTACTAAAAACACCAAAGAGGAACTACTCAGGAACTACTGAGTACTTAGAAACAACTTAGTAATTACTGAGTAACTTCTGAGTATTTACTCAGTAGTGAGTAAGTTATTATACTAGTTATTAAATAGTTACTGAGTAGTTAAGTACACCAAAGAGGAACTATTGCGTAGTTAATGATTACTTACTCAGTAACGGACCATTAACTACTTTTTTGTGTACCCTAAAATAAAGCATAGCATCTTACTGAGGAACTAATCCTTACTTACTCAGTAACTGAACAGTAACTACTTGTTTTACTTAGTAACTACTCAGAGTTACTAAGTCGTTTCTTAGTACTCAGTAGTTCCTGCGTAGTTCATCTTTGGTGATCTTAGTAACTACTCAGTAACTACTCGGTAGTTACTTAGTAGTTCCTCAGTAATTAAGCATTGTTTGTGTACCTTATTGTAAAGTGTTCCCAATATTATTTGCTGTAGTAAAGTTTACTCATATTGCTATTGACTGCAGCAGATCTTCCTTTCCTAACAGATGATCTAAAACTCACAAAAGGCAGCAGGTGACATGCATTCTGTTAATAAATGCTCAGTGATCAGAGCAGGATGTTGCATTTTAAAGTTCTTTAAATGTCTTATTTTAGCCCGTGTGGACACTTGAGTCAGCACTCCATCATCCTCCGTGTTGCAGTTGTTCAGTCAAAGTGTTAGACAAGAATTAGCTGCTCGTTTAATTACAGAACCAGGGTTTCATCGATAATCTCGTGTCAGTCACCGTTGTTTGCAGCAGAGTCAGAAACCGTGTAAAGCGTGGGTAATTACAGCTTAAAGGTCTGACTGCGGCGCAGACCTCAACACAAACATTAGCACAGGTTAGCCCCCTGTTTGTTGTGGCACTGAGGCTTTACATTGCACCATACTTTCACGTTATTTTCCAACATTTAGATTTAAAATGAATTGCAATTGAAAGCTTGACCTCAAAAAAATGTTTTAGTTTAACATTAGCAATAGAAGATTTATATAAACTATTAAACTTCTTGGAGTAACTATGAAGAGGCTTGCCACTTAGAGTTCATTTTAAATTTCAATTTACGCACCACCACACTAAATTTCATCTCAATATGTTTAAAAATCTCAGAGTTATGGTTAGATTAGCATTTTAGCTATGGCGACCATCTTGGACTTGGTTTCGATTGGATCACTCTCAGCTACCAATTTTCCAGTTTTTAACTCAACATGTCAAAAAATGTCTGAATTAAACTATTTGAAAATAGTTCTAGTGGCCATCTTGGATTTTTAAATTTAGATTCAGTATGTGAAAGAGATTGCTCTCAAGTACATATCTACCGATAATGTCCAAAAATGGCAGAATTAAAACCATTTCAATGTAGCCTTGGTGGCCATCTTGTATTTTTGTTTTAGACTCAAGATGTGGATCATTCTCAGCTACCAATATACCAATTTTTAGTTCAATACGTCCCAAAAAAATTGGAGAAAGATTGAAGGATTTTGATCGCTCTCCATGGGGTTTTCTGGGATCCTAAGCATTTTAAATGGCTAGCCCCAGTAGAAGGTAGATTTTGAAGCAAAATATGCTTTAACCATTGACACATTTATTCTTTTTAATCATTAATAATGGCTGAAATGCTCCCTCTGGGTCAAGGGAGAGCGTGATGTTCGTTTATCTGGGACTCTCTTTAAAGAGTGATGGTGGGACGCAGGAGGAGATGGATCAACTGACTGAAGACTCATCCTCAGTGACGTACCATGAAGTTTGGATCATGATCAAATCAGGATCAGACCCAGAACTTGCTGAAAGGATTACATATCTTCTCTGGTCCGGTGAACAGCTTGGGATCCCCCAGAAGGAGTTGGAGTGTCTCTCCTGGACCTGCTGCCTCTGCAGGTGTTAAAAGACGGTTGATCTGTTCAGAGACTCGGCTTCTATGTGACATATAAGAAGTCCCAGCGCTCAGCCGTGACTGTCAGTCGTGTGGAAGCTGCCCAATGAGGTGTGCCCAGTTCAGCATCCTATTAGCAGTTCTGTATCTTGGTCTTGACTGAACCTCTTAGTGTTTTCAAAGCGTATAGTGATCTGTTGACAGGCGCCGTGTCCTAATAACAGGTTTAGTCTGCAGACTGGTTCCCCGTCTTTCCACCCTACTGACTTCTCTCTCTCAGCTGCGTTCTGTTCCAGACGAGAGCAGCCGTCAGAATCTGTTGACGGGTCAGAGAAGCTGAGAGGCTGTTAGGACTCTGAAGCTTCCTGCTGTGAACCTCAGCGTCTAATATCACGCTTCATAGCGCTCCTCAGGGCCACCCCCCACACCCACCCACCACCACTGCAGTGGAAACTCAAAAATCAGTCAGTCAAACTGGCAGGCACCCGCACAGACTTTTATTCAGTCCTGTGGTGAAGCTCGGGGGCTAATGTCATGCTCCACAGGACCCTCAGTCCTCTGCAGACTTAAAAATAGCCACTTAGTTTATAAGCAGTAAAATATTTGTTGCACCTATCAGCATAATTACAACAGTCAGGTAGAAATGAATTCATCAAGCAGGAGGAGTTTCTCTAACATGAAACTTGGGAAATGAGAACGGTTATATTTCATGCCCACATAGACCGGGTAGGCCGGGTACTTTGAAGGACCCACCCCCTGAATTTGGACGCAGCCACAGTAAAATGAGACGTTCTTTGCTGCTTTTGCTACAAACATGTTTGTTGCTAGCCTGGTCGTTGCCTTCCTCCACAGTTCAGCTCAATTCTAGTTTCCCTTCTCTGCTTCGTCTGGGATTTCTCCCATAGACGAGGATTTCTTCAGTAGAATTTCAAACTGGCCAATCAGCAAACAAGAGGAGGAGTTGTGAACGACAACGTTGATTTTTTGCTGTTTTAGTCTGTCTGTAGTTTAGAAATGGCAGCGGAGGAAGTAAATGAAGAGTTTGTGTTGACAAAGCTTCCAAATTAAATTAAATGTGTCTCACATCTTCCCAGTAGGGATGGTTGTTGATAGCACACGCGATTTCCAGTTAGCTTCTTAGCTTAGCTTCCTTCACGGTTGAGCTGGCGCACTGCAAACGTCATGGCCAAACGTTAGCGGTTGGGTTAATCAGATCCAATCATTTTAAACTTCAGCAGAGGCCACGCCTCCAGCAAGAACAGCTAAGGTTCCAGACCCTCTGTACAAAACAAAAGGTAGAACAAGGAGCTGGTTTTTACCAGGCTAGTTTATTGCTATTATTTGAAAAGTTAAATCAGCTTCAATAAATGAGGCTTTGCTTTAATAAGATCAGAAAATTACTTCAGAAATCTTTCAAATAAAGTGTTTTCCATAAGTTATACATATTTCATTGGTAAAAACTTGGATTAATCAAACTTTTTTGAAACAAGCTTCAGCACTTTGTTAAAATTCATTTGTCCAACATTAACTGAGGCAAACAAAAGTTTAAAGGCAGCAAGGATTAACATAAATGAGGACAAAACCTTTAAGAAACATAAAAAACTGTTGGATTGAAGAACAACAAACTGAACTGGTAGAATAGGTAAGCTGCAGGAGGTGATTACTGAGTGAGTGCAGCTGAGGCTGATTAACAGATGAGGAGCAGGTGTGTAATTAGCAGCTAAGAGACGATTATCAGAGATACAGAGAAAACTAATTATAAAGAAACACTGAACTCCGAAAAAAAATCAACAGGAAAAGTAAACTAATAAACATAACAAATAAAATCAAAACAAACAAAAAAATATGTTTCGATTTTATATTTGACAAAATATTAATCAAATTAATTGAACTGTTCTGTTTTTGTGTTTTCTAGCTTATTTTTTTGCTAATATTAGCTTTTTTTAATCTCTGCTGTTCATCTTTTCTGCTAATTTAATTTTTTATGGATCTATTAGATAATTTCCACTAATTTAAGCATTTAATAGTTCTTTCAGCTATTTGTTTTTTCAATTTAAGCTACTTTTTAGGCTAATGTTGGCCTTTTTTTAAGCTAAATTCACTTTTTTGTGATCATTTTATTCACGTGCTCTTTCTGTATGTTCTCACATTAATTGAACAGTTCAGTTTTCATCTTTTCACAAGGAAGAGATTTTTGTCTCATAATCCTGATATAAAGAAAGTTTTATAACTCATGTTCAAACTAATCTGCAGAGCGTTTGGTTTGCAGCTCGTAAAATTCAGTTAAACTTTTCAGAACTTTGGAGGTTTGATGGGAAACAAATCAAATTTTCAACTTTTTAACTCGTGTGAAACATTCAGAGTCACCTCATGTAAGAATCTGATTTATTAAAATGACGGAGCAACAGGATTCGATGTCTTGCTCAAGGACACTAAAACCACAAGGTTTCTGATGCAGTAAATGTTCTTAAAACCTAATTTCAGTCCTGTGGGAATCAGATTTTTCACAAACTGGAGCAGATGAACTGTTTACATCACTTGTTTTGGATCGATCTCACAAAGATTGAAACCCGACTCGCCTGAAATCTTGAGTGAAACTGTTGCAACATCTTGTTTTTTTTTTCTGCACGAAGGATTCAAACACAGAGCCTCCTCTGAACTGATCTGTTTTTGTTTCAGGATAATTAGAAGAATCAACTTGTTTCGTTTAGACACATTCGCTGAAGATTGATGCTGAAGTTTAAAAAGTAAAGTTTCAGTTTCATCTCAGAGAAATTCAAGCTGTGAGCTGTCTCTGCATCAGGAGAAAAAAAGAGAGCTAATCTGTGCATCATGACATTTCAAACAAACACTGCCGAGGCCGTCATATTGTGGAGAGAAGCTTTAAGGAGAGTTTCTTATCTTAAAGAGACGTTTTTACAGCTGAAGCTGTCGCTCGAGATAAACCGAACACAGTTTCACATGTGCCGACAGTTCACAACGTTTTTATGACTATTTTTTATTTTATCGAGAAAATCTGTGTTTAAATCTGATCTGAGGAAAGTAACAGTGGAAATGAAGCAAAATGAAAAATAAGATTACCAAAGCAACTTCATTTGTACAATTGTACTTATTTCAGACGTTATTTTCTTATGTATTCTGAATATATTATAATTTTACAGACTGATTATAATTTAATTAAGCCTCATTGTTCGTCAAAATAAAAAAGTATTGTTGTTTTTAATTTAATTTATTGCAGAGTGGTTTTTAATGTAATTAATTACATAAGTCGTACACAAAAATAAGTTAGAAAACTCTAATTTGTGTAAATCTGAATATTTTGTTGCAGAAATCTGCAGCAACAATCTTATTAGACTCTTATTTTGAAATTACAGTGATAAAGATTTGCATTACTCAGTCTAAATATTGAAAAGAGACAAAATACAATCTTTAATACTGTTTATCTGGTATTTTAGTGATTATTTTATGGATTTTCTCTCTCCAAAATAATATTTAAATTGTACAATACGTTCTGTCAACCTAAATATTAGAAGTATTTGTTGGTAAACAAGATAAATGTGATGTTTTTCAAATTAGGCAAAAGCTAAATAGTTATTGTGTTATTAGTGTGATTGTTTTTTTAATTAAATATCCCAATCCAATTATTTTATTTTATGCTGTTCTGCTTTTGTGGTTTTGATGTTTAAAGTATGTTTTCTAATATCTCAAAATATAAAAACACTGATAAATGGAGGAGCTTTAGTTTGTGAAAAATTCCCTTCATGAGACCAGGTGAAGTCCTGGTTCTGCATCTCAGGAACAGTTTATACTGTATGAACGGTTTTATCTTCTGTGACGACAGAAGCTATATTGAAGAGGCCGATGTGCAGAGTTCACTTACATAGTCTTAAATAGATATAAAGAGTGTCATTATCTGTCTCCTTCTCAGGGAGACTGACAGACGCCTACTGCTCATTTTCTCCCTGGAAAGTTTGAAATGTCTCTGTCGCCTCTTTGAATGTGTGACAGCAGCTGGTTAGCATACCGCTGCACCTGCTGCATCTCAGGCAGCTTGTAGAAGTCTCAGCTGGCTGTTAGTAGTTTGACACGAGCCGAACCGTCTTCTTCACGAGTTAAAACATGACGCTGACGTTTGAGGATTAAACTTGACCAAGAACGGTTTGGTCGCACAACTTTTGCAGCTCGTAGCAGCTAAAACCTGTCAGACCAGTGGATTTGGTACAAATAAAACTTAATGCCTGAAAAACCATTTGAAGTCAGCTCTATTTGTGTGAATGCTCATAAATCATTCACACTAGTGATCCATTTTTCTCTTGGATGGTTTTTTTTAGCACGTATCATGTTTCATATTTTTGCATTATTCTAACAATTCATGTATAAAAATGTTCGGCTCCTTTAGGACATTCCAGCTATGACTTTTGGTATTTCAGCAATTTATATATTTTTTTAGATATTTAGCCTTATTGACCATTTTTGTTCTCATTGTAAATGAATGGAGATGTCTTCAACATCCTTAAAATCCTTCAAAATAGTTAAATATTTCCTGCACTTTACACTTTTAGCTCTTTCTGCTTTTTTTAAACATAATTTTTGCTAATTGTAGCTCCCTTCACCTTCTGTTTTTGTTTGCTAATTACTTTTTTCTGTTGTTTAGCTCTTATGCTAATTTAATTATTTGTGCTTCTATCAGCTTATTTCTGCTAATTTAACCATTTTATGCTTCTTTAAGCTGTTTTTTTTATTTAAGCTACATTTTTAGCTAATTTTAGCCTTTTTTAAGCCTTTGTGATAATTTTAACTAATTTATTCAGCTGCTCTTTCTGCTTCTTTGAGCTAGATTCCGCTTTTCCAGTTATTTTTAGCTACTTTTCTGCTTTTTTGGGACTATTTTACAACAAATTGCAAAATCTGTGTACATCTTTCTTATTTTCGTGCAAAAATCTTTCAGCATTAAGCATTCATACTGCATTTTTGCAGAAAATGCAATTAGTTAAAATTATATTTGATATACAGGGGAGCAGTAACAGTAACCAATGATTAAAAAACACCAAATAAACCTAAAAAATGTGTTTTTCATCAGGCTTATCAAAGCTTAGAAAGAAGCAAAGACATTAGGGATCAGATTCCTCCAAACCTAACAAATATATTCCATTCATATTAGAAAACCTTCAGTGTTAAACTTCATCTTCAGTGTTGGTTCACTGCAGAGCCATGAACTCAAGCCTCTGGGTTAAGGAGGCTGTTGGAAATCCTGAAAAGAAGTCTTGTGTTGCTCCCAGGAGACAAATAACCCTCAGGTGAGTTTCAAAAATCTTTTTTTTCTGAAGTAGACCAAACAACAAAATGCACCTTTTCACGCCACAATCCCATTTGACTTCAGCTGCAGCCGAGACAAGGATAATCATCACGCCTCGAACACATCTGTTTGGTGCCCACGAGTCTGGAGCTCTCCTCAAAACTATCTTCCCTTCTTCTTTTTGGCTCTGAAGTGTTTGATCTCTGCCCCGCTCTCAGAACAACTCTGAGTGTCTTTTTTGTTGCAGCCAACTGGGCAGAGGGTCCGGCAGCAGGCCTCCAACAGCCTGCAGCTGCTGCTGAGAATATAAAACAGAGTCGGAGCGCAGCGTTCTGCAGCTTGCTCCGACTGCTTCTTTACGTCGTCACATGTGGACAAAAGAAGCTCAGATCATTTAAGTGTTGTAAAATCAAACCAATCGGACCAAACTGACCGTTTAAGGCCTGGAAAAATAATACTCCTTGTGCAGGAAATGAAGCAAGAAAATAAAAGACTGTTTTAATCAGTGTTGCTGGAATAATTTACTGTAGTAGTTTGGTTTATTTACTGTAGCTAAGTGAAAGCGACGGTGTTTAGACTCTGAGGGGCAGTAATTAACACATAAATGTACAAACCCAAAACTCATTTCCTCTTGTAGGAGAAGTGGAGTGGTGTTTGTGAGGATTAAATTCAGCAGCTCTGAGCTCTCACTATAAAAAGGTCACTCACCTCTTCAGTTATAATTGCAGTTTCTTTAACTGCTGCCTGATATTGGTTTTAAATTATTACAGCCATTCAGGCTGCTCCCTGAGGTTTTAATGACTTGTCTCGTCTAGCTGTTCTTGAAGTGCCTCTTTCAGAGCCAAGACCTGAACCTCTACAGAGAATTATGTCCACATGTCCTGGATCTGTTTACAGAGGACTGTACAGATGTGGAGGCCTGATCAGATGAGGGATCACCTGATTGTGTTACTTTAAATGACTGTAAGGATGTGGATTAAGTGTCTCAACATTTAGCTAGATTTAGATTTTGGAAACAGACTCCTGCTTGAAATACATTAATTATTGGCAATGATTTTCTTTGTTTGTAGCACTAACGAAATATACAATGAACTTAAATGAAACACTCAGAAATTAGTTTTTGAATATCTCTACAACAAATTTAATTTTGAAGTCAACCACCTTAAAGATGGCTGCCACAGCTAAGCAATCTTAATACGCAATAAAGTTGGTTTTAATGTTGCCAAATTTCCCGATATTAAGCTCAATTTTGACGTGGTGGTAGTTAAGTCATTCACGACTGTAGCATAAAGGATGACTCATTTTAACATGAGCTCTTGACCCTACAGGTCATTTCTCCTCTTGAGCTGAACTCTGTTCTGAAAAAGCCTCACACCAATGATGTAGCAAGTCCTGCTCCTACTTACTCGCTACATCATTGGTGCCCCATGTGAGGCATTTTCAGAACCTGTAGGGTCAAAAGGTCATGATAAAACGAGTTGTCCTTCATGCTACGCAACACCCAACTCTGAGCGTGACTTTTTGAGAAATTGAATGAGATTCTCAATATATTTACTAAAATGGATCACACAGCCTAAATTTTGTCATTTTTCAGTATAAAATGAACTTAGATTAAATTCTGACATGAAATATGATGGTCAATATAGGTTTTATTAAAAATTGTTAGAGGTTTTAATTTTTATAGTTCATTGTTTTCAATTAGAATAATTTTACCTCCTGAGACCCTACGTCCTCATATGAGGACATTGCATTTTTGCCTCTCTGTACCATGAAACTTAATTTTTTTCAACTTTGACCCACTGGCCTTTACCCGTATCCTCTAGCAGTCACATGACAACATTGTACTATTTCCATTGAAAACAAGATCCCAGGAAAAACGCTTCTACAACTCTCATTACAAAAACGGGCAAGGTAAAAATCCAAATCATATTTCATGCTTGAAACTAGTTTAAGCACAGTTACAGCTTTATCTTTTTAAAGCATACAAATTTGATAACTTTTGCAATTGTAGCAAAGTTCAATGTTGGTTAAGATGAAGTTCTCATTTGAGGACATTGGGACTATAATATTGTTATTGATAGAACCATGTGGTTAAATAAATCTGGGGATATTTATAAGACTTCACAAATGTAAATAGTATTTGTAAGTGGTGCATTTAATCAACCAGTTAACTATATCTAGGATGTTCTGGTAAAATGCTCTGCGATTTCCTGCCATTGTGTCATGTGATTGATGACGATGACGATGATGCACTGATCTTGCTCTGGACAACGTATAGCTGCTGTAAAATAGTAAACCAACCAGGAAAATGGTTCCCCCAGAAAGTTTATCATGAAATTCTTGAGTTTTGCAAGTGTGACATTTTCAGACCCAGTGTCCTCATATGAGAGCTTTTTATTCATAAACCACTTCCTGTACCATGACCGTCTATACTTATCAGGTCCTACCAATCCTATGTATCTTGGAGAAAAAAAACAAATGCACATCAAACAAAAGCTTTGGCCTCAGGAGGTTAAAATTCATTTAATCAGTCCCAGCTGTTCTGTTTGTTCAGTATTTTAATATAACTGTAAAGACGTGTTGACAAATCTACCCATTAAAATTTCTGCTTGTTAATTTGTGTTGCAGGAGGAAGCATGATGCAGCTTAAAAATGAGACTTTCTCCTTGCCGGTAGAATGAATAAAACTCAGAATATTGATTCTTCACACCTTGGCTTTAGGGTGAACCAACAGCAAAAATAATAACACTAAAGAAAAAAAAAAAAACAACCTAAACCTGCAAAATCAAACAAAAAAAAGAAATCTAAAAGAAGATTTTCCCTCTGCCTGAAACTCAGCGTGAAACACAACAAGACAGAGATGAAAAGCTAAACCTCCCTCCAGAGCCCGAAGATGGTGCCATTTTATTTACAGTGTTGCAGAAAATGTGCAGACTGCAGCAAGGCGCTTGACTGACTGAAAGCCGACAGAAAAACCCAGAGGAGCTGGGAGGATGCTGGCCTTTAACCTGTTGCTGTCAGCCTGAAACTAATCAGCTCCCAGAAGCAGCCAATTCACCAAAGCCCTTTTCAGACATGCAGTCCGGCTGCCTCCAGTCCGTTAAACCAACAGAAATCTGTCACTCACTCATAGGTCAGTTTTACACTCAGGTTTCCTCATGTCTGACATAATGACCATGGTGATGGAGAAACACGGTACATGCATGATATTATGTCATCTTTTGCTACAGGGTGTCCTGTCCCTGCTTGTAACCTGGGAACTGATCCATCCTGAACATCAACATCCTTTTTTTTCTTTCCTTAAATCTATTTTTTTTTCAGAGGAATGTAAGACACAAAGGAGAGGCACATATATTCCTGACCTCTACAACTGAAGCTGCGAGTCTGTTTGCTTGAACTGATTATTGGTTCTTGCTGCAGAATGCATCTGTAGAGAAACAAGGACAGGAGGTCAAGGAAAAGCCGGAGATAAAGCTGCAGGAATAATACAGCCTCACATGAATTTAACTGATCCTGTCAGAGATCCTGCTTTCTTTTCTTTTACTACACATGGCCATCCTGTGTTTACAAGCAAAAGTATTTTTTTAAGAAGCAGGAAAAAGTGATGCAGCTTGTAAACAATTTCTTAAACTTATTTTCTGTGAAGGTGGTGTGATGGAGGCAAGTATGAAGCCAGTTGTTTAACTCAAAGTATAGTTTTGAAAGGCATAAATGCATGTTTTGCATAAATAAATGGCTTTCTGTTTTTTTAAATATACCTAAATATATAGTTTCTCTAATTATATTTTGGGGAGACATCCTCCTTTTTTTCTGACCTTGACGGCTTTTCTTTTAATACTAAAGATCAGAGGTGTAAAGTAACTAAGTACAAATACTTTGTCACAGTATTTAAGTAGAAATGTTGGTTATCTGTACTTTACTTGAGTAATTGTTTTCCAGTCGTCGTTTTACTTCTCATTGCATTTTTTAAAAGTAAGAACTAGAAAGTCGTTCCACTTTTTTCATTTTGACTTGTTATTGTTTAGAAAGAACTGTCCATTGTGCCTCCTGGACATGGGAGTAATTTGTGTGTGGACGGTTTTTCCTACAACATGGGGAAAATTTCCCCTAAAAAAGCAGCCTTGTGGGGACGGAAGTGAATTGTGGGGACCAGGCTTAGGTCCCCACGGGTCCAAATGCAAGATACAGCTGGGGGGTTAGGTTTAGAACCAAGGTTTAGGTTAGTTTTAGGGTCAGGTAGGTTCCTGTGAGGTTAATTTTAGGGTAAATGGTCAGGGTTAGGCTATAAAGTCTAAAAAACATGAATGGAAGTCAATGGAAGGTCCCCACGGGGGTGTGTGTGTAGGGTGGGGATGGGGGTTATGACCCCCACAGTAATTAGATCCAGTCAATGTAACCCCCTGAATAAAATGACATCATTTGCTCTAACACAATAGAAATGAACTTAAGTAGCTGCAGCTCTTTTGTTGTGTTTATAACTTTGACTTGGTTTCAAAATTTACAATAAAAACACAATAAAAAACAGTTTGTACGTTTTAGCATTTTCTAACTCCTGGATAATTGAGAAATTTAGGTATGTCATATAATGTATCCTAAAAATGTTAAATATTTGTTACTGTTTGGAAAAAAATTAGGGGGGGGCGGGTGGTGCAGAGTACATTCAAAGAAAACAGGAAAGTTTAGCAAATCACATTAAAAGGATTACAATGTTCACTGCCTGGACAAAAAAATATATATACCAAAAAAAATACCAAAAAAAAAGGTCACACTGTAATATTTCATTGGACCGCTTTCAGCTTTGATTACAGCACACATTCTCTGTGGCATTGTTTTAATAAGCTTCTTCAACGTCACCAGATTTATTTCCATCCATTGTTGCATTCATTTTTCACCAAGATCTTGCATGGTATGAGGATGGTAGAGTCTGACCTTCTCCAGCGCATCCCAAAGATTCTCACTGGACTCTGTGGAGCCGATCCATGTGTAAAAATGATGTCTCATGCTTCCTGAACCACCCTTTCACAATAAGAGCCCGATGAATCCTGGCATTGTCATCTTGGAATATGTCCGTGCCGTCAGGGAAGAAACAATCCATCGATGGAATAACCTGGTCCTTCAGTGTATTCAGGTCAGCTGACCTCATTCTTTGAGCACAGACTGGTGCTGAACCTAGACCTGACCACCTGCAGCAGCCCCACATCATAGAGCTTAGTTAAATCCAGGTGAACACTGTTTGTGGCTGGGCACTGTATTTTAACCCCAAAATATCCTGACTTGTTTTACAAAAGTAAATGATTCAATAAATAAATAAACAGGCAGAGAGCATAACTCCCCAAAGGTAAACCCTAAACATACATGTCAACCCCTTTGGATGTTTACCTGTATGATGAGCCTCAAAAATCCTCAATATTCGCATAAAGAGCAAGTTGAAAGATGGCTGTTTGATGTTACTTATTGTGTTTTTAACTTCCTACAGGCTCTGACATGTTAAATACATTTGAAACTGAGTTTTTGAAAAAATCCATAGATTAGTCTGTACGTCCGTATTCCTGCAAAATTAGGGGAAATCCATGTAAATTACACTCCGTACAATCCGTACAACTTGACGTGTATGCCTGAAGTTACATCCTTGCTCTTGGATTTGATTGTGGTTGGATGAGAAGTGTAAATATTTACAGTTCTGAACCCTTATTGGTTTGTACGATCCATCACACATGACACAAATGTCACACTCCAGTAGACGTATGTAGCCTGCATGAAGACATGGCAGATTTATACAGTATGTCTGCAGCCAAAACATATAACCATTAACATTTGAATATAACATTATAGTCATTATGGCTTTTAGAAAAATGTCATCTCCCAGTAAATGTCATTTTGGACACTCTGCTATTTTACTCAGAACTTTTTCTTTTGAGTAAATTTTATATTGGAAAGTTTGATACTTAAGTACAGTAAATGTCAAATGTAATACTTTTACTCAAGCAGTATTCTCAGAGAAGACTTTAACTTTTAACCAAAGTGAATTTGTGGTAAAATACTCATACTTTAACTCAAGTATCACTTTGAAGTACTTTGTACAAAGCTGATGAAGAGGAGGATGATAAAACAGGTGCTTTATAAATCAGAGCTCGACTTGATCTAAATGCTTCTTTAAAGACGTGTATTTGATCCTCCTATTAGGCTCATGCTTTCTGAATAGACCTACTGGACAATTAACCCCATTCACCGGCAGAAATTCAATGAGGCAATCTTTTTTTTTTTCTCCTGCAGAGAACCGTGATCCAAGTCCTGAAGTTACAAAGCAAACGCTTCCTTCAATCGTCTGAATATATTAGTAAACCTTTGCTTTGCCTTTTTTTTTACAGTTTTCTGTTAAAGCACCACTCAAAATGAAACAAACTGCTCACATTCTACATGTTGTGGTCCAGTTTCAGAGCCACTGAGTGACTTTTTATCAAATCTTTAAGATGCAACAAATCAAACATAATTTTGATTGAAGCAGGAAGAAGACAATAAAACTAAAATATTTCAACTCGTGTTACCAACAGTGGAGTTGTTGTCTCTGGAGATTTCACTTGATTTTATTTCTCATTTGTTTTTGTGAGTCTTTGCAGGTCAGTGAGGTTTGCAGCAAACATGTCGAGGACACGCAGACTTCATCGTCAGTGATATTTGATTCCAGAGCGGAGGTTTCTCTCCGCTGATTTCCCTGCTGTCTGCTCTCTTAGTGGGTTTTCATTATCAGATTCCCCCGCTGACTCTCTCTGCACGCCTCCTTTTCTCCCCTTTATTTTCAAAAGCTTTTTTATTTCAATGTAAAAAAAAAAACCCTGAATGCTACCAAGAGCTCCTCTCCCATGAGGGTTCACGGTTACCCCTCTCGTCCACTAAAAGGGAGAGTCTGAGCTGACACAGAGCGGTTTTATTCTACACGACCAGCTGCGTGAGCTGCATGAAAATACTGCTGCATTTTTATTTTTTTTGCTCTTGTGTATTTTGTTCTCAATTATAAGTCCATTTGTGTTGCGACTAATGCTGGTACCTGCAGTTTTAATTTATTCCAGGAAAAAAAACCCCTGCAGAACTTTGTATGGTGATTGCTTGAATATGTTCAGTTTTTATTAAGCATAAAACTGTGTTTAATGTGAATTGGAGTGCTTTGGCTGCCAGCAGACCTGCATGAAAAAGTGGACCTGGGAACAGAGTAATTGCTCAGGAGCTGGAATGCAAAGCAGAGTGTTTTTATTTTCTGAAGTGTCAATTATTTTTTCTAACAAAAAGCTGTAAAAAGCCCTTTTCCCCCACTTTTACGAACCATGCTTGTTAGGAAAAAAAGATCATATTTTGTTTGTTTGCAAATCAATTGTTGGCATCCAGTCCTTTTGTGCAAATTAAAGTTTAATGTAAAACATGTTCTAGAGGGTTTACAGAGCCTGTAGGTGACAGACAAGATGGTTTATTTGAGCAGTTTATTGTTTATTTTTATTTAATTTGAGTTTGGAAGCAGTTTGTTCTCTATTTTTCAGTATCAGTATCAGATACGAATCAGTATCGATATCTGTATTAGTGACTGACACTGATACCGATGCTGATACTGTTGCTGATACCGAAGCATTATCCGAATTTCTTTGTACCTTTTTTAAACTTGAGGTTTTGATTGAAAGCAAAGAGAGCCTCCCTGACCGTTTTGCTCCCGTTGCTCTGGTTTAAATATTGTATAAATCTGACAGCTGTGACCTATTTTATCACTTGTGTTCTGAAAAATTCAAGTGAAAGTGAACTTTTTCAAATCTAGTCCTGCAGGACCTGCAGCTGATTACCTTTCAGAGCCAACATTCAATAATGTTTATAACTCAGTCAGATTTACAGACATGTAGTTTGGCAGATATAGCATGAAATATCACAAAACATTTGAATTTATGAGGTTTGATCAGAATGTTTGTGACTCATTTCAAAAGTAAGAGACAAACTTATAGGTAAAAAATTTATTTCACTGATAATAAATGTATTTTTTAGTAAAAGTCCTAAAACTGCTCCCAGTAATCAGGAAAGTAAAACAACTTTTACACACTCTAAGTGTTGAATTTACTGAATCAAACTGGTTTCACTGACATTTTCAAAAATTGCAGATTGTTTTAAATTTATTTGCATTTTATTTACATTTGCTTTACAGAGATCATAACCAACTCTTCATGATGAGCTCCCCTCATATTTTAATTTTGTAACGAGGTGTTAAATTTGAAAGTAAAGAAATGTTTATGTTTTTAATGTAAAGAAATAAAAGCAAAACTTGGGATTTAAAAACACATACTTGGCAAAATTACAAATTCTCAAAAAAGTAAATGTTTGTTGCTTTGATAATTTCTCAACTTGAGATAAATGTGAAACTGGAAGGCGGCGGGAGATATGCATTCATGTCAAATCTGCCATTATTTTTTCTAATTATTTTGCCTGTAGCTGCAGATTTAAAGGTTTTGGTGCAGACTGCAACCCGCAGCAGCTGAATGCGCAACAAAACGGAACCGGTGCGCAGCGCGCGCTCCCTCCTCCTCCTCCTCCTCCTCCTCCTCCTCCTCCTCCTCCTCCTCCTCCTCCTCTCCTCCTCAGTCGGGTTGGAGGAGAACTCTCTCGGAGCTGGAGAGGAGAGCTCGTCTGCCTCTCTCCTCCTGCAGCAGCAGACTTTTCTCTGCAGCCTCTCGTTTTTCCACCAAGGATATGGGGATTAAGAAAGTCTGTGGGATTATTCCTCAGCTAGCCTGGATTCTGCTCTGCCTGTGTGGGACAACAGGACAAGGTGAGGCGGATCTTTACTTTTCCCGGAGGACCAAGCATGGGGGGTACAGCCAGACCCGGAGAGACAGCTTTAAACCTTTCTATGCGAGCCACGTGGAAACAGGCTGATTGATTCAAATGATATTTAAATTTATGTTAATTTGAGTAATTCTGTAAGAAAAGTTCAATTCAAAACAAAGAGGTTGTTTGGTTTTATTATTTCTTCCAAACTGCTTGTCACTGAGTGAAGAGGTGCTTTTTACTTTTTTAAATTGAAGAGAAATTTTATTAGAATCTCAGTTTGCACCAGATCAGATCAGATTTGTTCCCCCTTTTCTCACCTGTCTTTACTGTATCACCTCATTCTACAGTTTCTATTTGTCATTTTCTTTCTCATGTAGAAAGTTTCTCTGCTTCTCTTTGAAACATCCCCACATTTGTGTCTAACATGAGCATAACTGATTATTATGTGTTTAAATGAGAAGAAATCAGGCTTAAAAGGAATAAATGAAGTGAACGTGGAGAGATTTTTCCTTCCTGGCTCTTTAGCTCTTGTATTTCTGCTTCACTTGCTTCTCCTCTCCTGCTGTTTCGGACTCTCGGTCCTCCCAGCAGAACTCGTCTCTCAGCTCAATTTGTTTTATTTTTTCTGTCTTGCTGCTCCTTTCGTCTTCTCTTCCCTCTTAACGTTTGCCATCTCTTTGTCCCTCTCGTCCTCTTGGATCTCAGCTCCCCCGCTGCATCTGCATCAGAGAGATGCTCTTTTTTTTTCTTCCACAACTCTTCATCTTCCTCCTTCCTGTCCTGCCTGTTTTCTCAGTGTTTTATGATCAGAACACCTTGATATCCTGTCCTTCCTGCTGCTCTGTCGTCTCTTTTGTGGTTGTTTAGTTTTGATTTTCATGTTTCTGCTGGCTTAAATCAACGCTCACGTTTTGTTTGGAACTGCTGAAGCCTTCTACCATCAAAATAAACTTGTTTTGCTGAGGGTTTATGTTGGACAGCATCGTGCACGGACCATAAAGCACACACAGTCCAGCCTGCAGGAGGAGGAGCAGGTTTCACAACCACGTTTATTCCTCTGGAGGACAGCTTTAAGCAGGACAAACAAAGAAATGTATATTTTAACAGCAACACATGCTTCTACACCTTCAACACAAACCGAGACCCTCAGGTGTTAAAAGCTTTGAGTAATTCAAACATAACTTTCTTTTTTCACCCAAGTTTGTGATTTATTGCTTTAGTTTGCAGATAAAGACGTTTGAGGTTATATAAATGTAATAATAACTAAAGAAATACAGTAAATTTAGAGTCAAATTTAACTTGAACATGAAGTCCAGTTTTAATTTTAGTTTAAAAGAGACACAAAAGTTGAACATGCTTGTAACATTCCTGGAATGTAAATTACAATGTAAATAACTCATACAGAGTAAAAGGGAGACTTTTTCCCTCCGATCAGAGCACCAGAAAACAGATTTAAATCAGATTCTGCCTCAGGGCGTGTTGTGCTCTGAATTAAGCAGGTGGCTGCCTTCAGTTATGTTCAAGTCATCCAGGCTGAGGAGATCCACGACGTCTTCATCTGCTCAAAGAGCCTGAAGGAACGTCGGTGGTCGAACAACAAAAACATTTAACTGAGTCATTAAGGGTGTAAATACCTTGCTGGATGTCTGTTGAGGTGGACACCACTGCTGTGAAGTTGGACATGCTCCTACTCGGTGAACGCTGCCTCACATGGAGCCGTCTCATCCTCCTTGTGTGGAAAACAAATTCTCCTCATTTCCGCCTCTTCTTCAGGGCCTCATCCTCAGTAATGAGGGCATTGCTTCGATCGATCGTGGTGAAGAAAGAGATGAATCGAAAGGCAAAGCTCTGGATTTACTGGTCTGTCTATGTTCTGACGCGTCTCTGAAAACTGCAGAATTTACAAGTCGCTGTTTGATTTCTCCTGGATGTTTTACTAAAATAATCTTTATGACTTATGTAGCTGAATCGTATCACTGAAGATTTTGCAGACATCTTCTCCCACTCCGACTGCTCACTTTCTTAGAGTGAAAATCCAGAGTCCTCAACGACTGAGACCGAGTAAAGGCCGAGTACAGATGCAGTTGAGTCCGAGATGAGACCGAGACCATCAAAAAGTTGTCTTGAGACCAGTTTTAAGACCAAGACTGGTATTGAGTACCACAACACAGGCGTAGATCATGACCAGAAGAATGAGATATTAAATCCAAGTGTCCAAAATGAGCTTCGTTCGAAGGGAGGCTCAGAGGGGGAGCTCCTCCACATGGAAAAGGAGTCAACTGAGGTGGTTCATCTGATCCGGACGCCTCTCTTCAGAGGCGTTTCAGGCACGTCCCACTGGTAGGAGGTCTTGGAGAAGACCCAGGACTCACTGGAGAGTGTTGCCTCCATGACCCGACCACAGATAAGCAGCAGAAGATGGAGATGATTTTTATGATCACATTTATTCTGAAGCTATTTGATTTCAGCCAGAAGCAAGACCTTCCATCATCACTGAAACCAGGTCCTTTAAGAAAACGTGTTATTTTGCAGCCGAAGCACTAATTCAGCTTTTAGACTTGAACATTTATTTGCAAATAAATAAAGCCATAAACAACCTTTCAGCTTTATTCAGTCAGTATCAAACCAAAATAAAAGCTCAGTTTTATACGTTCGTCTTCCGGACCGAGTCACTTCCCCAGGAGCCTTCAGCAGCTCAGATTTAAACAGAAATCCTGCAAACTAATGAAACAACTTGTGTTTGTTGTTTAGTGTGAGGCGTGTTTTAATGAACCTCTCCCTCATGGGTCACTCATTTCACAGCGTACACACCTAATCACAGCTTAATTACAGTTTAAAACATAACTGGTTGCACACTGATTATCAAATAATCCGAGCAAAAATGCATTTAAGACTCAATCTAAATCAATATCTTACAGCTCAAAGGCAGAAACAATTACTAACAGAGAAAAACACTTACAGGTTCTACATCGACCATTTAAAAAAAAACCCAAACTCTTGGAATTGGATCTAAACATCCTGCTGTGTTTCTTTGATCAGTGTAAAAACACTAAATGGGCTTTATGTAAGAAGTGTTTTGGACAAACGCAGCCATTAAAAGTTATTTTTTACAGAAGTGGCTGAACTGTAAGTGATTATATTTCCTCTTTTGTTTTGTCTGAGCTTTTCTTCGTTTCTGGACTCATTAGTCATTGTGTAGTTCATGTTCCCCTAATTTAGTAGTTTCCTAAACAACCATTTTGTAGCGATGCCCTGAATGTTCTTGGTTTTCTTCTTGTGTAAATTAAATTCACACACACCGTGCTTGTTTTTATTACTTGTAGCGTGCAGCTGAACATGAGGTGTTCTCATATCCAGTTTAGTATGAACAGACAGAGAAATGTAATTATTATTGATCAACCATGACTTGATTTCCCCGCGGCTCTTATGCTCTATTAATAAAACACAAAAGTCGGTGTTATTTAAAGGTGAGTCTGGCTGCAGCAGATACAGGAGACAAGTTAACTCTAATTAAAATCAATAAATTACTGTTTTTAATGTCTGCTGGAATTAATTAGAGCTGTTGTGTCAGTTTTATTATTATATATTATTCTTTTACTAGTCTGTCTTAATGTGATGTTGTTTATAACTTATATGAACTTAACATTTTTTATTAATATAAATTGTTTTAAAAATAAAAAAATAATTACTGTAGATCTGAAAGTAAAGTGATCATTTTCAGATTCTACACATCCACACTGCTCATGTTAAAGTAAAGCAGGTTAAATGCTGAAACTGTTTCCACACATATTGAGCTAAAATTCAGCGTGGTAGTAGCTGAGAGGCATCCTCAGCATGTTCTTTAAGGGCTGAGAGATGACAGGAACTCTTTAAAACTTTGCTATGTAAGGTGATTGTGTTCACCCACCTATTTGAGAACAGATAGTGGGCTAGGGGAGTTAGGGGCCAACATTTTAAACAGGAGATCTCCAGACCCCCCTCTCTCTGCAGGAACCTTCTCCACACGGAGGAGTTCTCAGATCAACCTTCCAGGTGTTCATGTTTGAAGCTCTTTCTATGTAACGTCTTGAAAAATAAAATAACATTTTTGAAAAAATGTTTTCTTTTATGCTATACCACTAAAATAAATGTGTTTGATTGAATATAACCAGTGTTGTATAAAGTACCTCAAAGTAATATTTGAGTAAAAGTACAAGCATCTTACCATAAAACGACTTTGGTAAAAGTTAAAGTCTCCTCTAAGAATATTACTTGAGTAAAAGTCTTAATGTATCTAATATATTTTGTACTTAAGTATCAAAAGTAAATTTCTGACATAAAATGTGCTTAAGTATTAAAAGCAAAAGTATTGAGTAAAAATGAGTGGTTAGATTTTCCAAAATGACGTTTATTGGGAGGTGACCTCCACAAAAATACATTTTCTCTAAAGGCCTAAATGACTATGATGTCATAATAAAATGGTAATGTTAAAAATATTAGGAAGCACTAGTCTACCCGTTTCATCTGCATATGTACCACAATTATCCAGGAGGCACAATTTATCACGATAGTATTTGTTTTAACAACTTTTTACTTCTTACTTTTTTAAAATGTAAAGAGTAGAAAGTACAGATAACTGAATGAAAATGTAATGAGTAGAAATCAAAACCAGGCTGAAAAATAATTACTCAAGTAAAGTACAGATAGCCAAAATTTCTACTTAAGTACAATAACAAAGTATTTGTACTTAGTTACTTTACAACTCAGAGTATAACACCCCTCTGTCACGGTAAATAAGGAGGTTTCCTGTCCTGTCAGGTGACTTGATTCTCAGACATTAGATGTTTTTGTTTTTTGGTGAGATGCATGTTTTAACTAAACAAACTCAACTCAGAAATCTTCAAGAAGCACAATAACATATACAAGATGATCGCACATGGGTTATAAAAATCTCCTAAACACCTCAAGAATAAATAATATATGAAAAGTGCATTTAACACTCAATCAAAATCAGTAAAATATCTACAAACAAACAGATGATAAAACTGTTTTCTCAGCCTGGTGATGCTCTGGTTAAAACTCTGACCTCGAAATAAAAAAATTCTGGTTACAAACTGGTCAGCAGGGCTTTTAAATGAGAAAAAATTACTTTCTTGTTTTTTTTTATCCAAATTTCTGTGTCAGCCTTGTAAAAAAAAAAAACAAGTCCAGGATGTACCCTTCCTCTGAAAGCTGCTTCACAACTTCTGTGACCCTGAACAGAAAACAGAAAAATAAATGTTTTTTAGGACCATAACAGCCTGTCAGGTATTAAATCGATCAACGACAGTGAGAGCTTTGACGTCTACATGTGGGGCGTTCATGCCTGCAGCGCTAACACATGCATTCTGCAGACATGAGGTTAAATTTTCTGTAAGCACATTAAGCTGAAGGTGCAGCTGCCTGAATGAGACACATCTAACCTGCTGCTGGTCACAGTAATGTTTCTCTGAGGATTACATGACACTGACTGCCTGTGATTCTTCAGGCTGAGGCTGTAAATTATTGAGTATTCCCAGTCTAAAGGCTTGCTTTATTGCTGTAGTGGTCAGAAAGAAGAGGGTGTTGAAGCACATTAGAGCTCCTTAGTGGATATTTATGCAACCAGATAAAGAAAAGCATTAAAAAAGACAATAAAATCCTGGTTGTTTTAAAAAGAATTAGAAAACTTTAAAATATATTAATTAAGGGTAATTCAGTTACGTGAAAAGAAAGTAATGTCCATGCCCTTTTTACCTTGTAATTTATTTAAATTAATTCTGAACATTTGGTTAACCTCAAAAGTACAGTTTTTAAATTAAATGTTGCTGAAACAGCAAGTTTCTAAGCTCCACAATGCAGCCTAGGTGGAGCAGTCGAACACAGATCAACTGATCCTTCAACACAGAGCATCTTCAGAAGACAAGGTGATAAAATAAATGAAAAAAATCTGTATTGTTCCATACAGTGCGTATTAACCCTTTAGTTTTCTATTTACAAACTGAGCACCAGTAGTTAGTCTTATGATACTTTTATCATGAAATATCTTCTGCACCATATAACACCTCATACAGTAACAAAGCAGCTGAGACACAGCAACAAGTTCATAAACCTGAGGAACTAGTGATTATTCTTCAAACTAAATCAACTATACTAAATATTTTTTGTCCCCCATTTGTGGTGCCCCTTATATGGATGCTGCCCTTAGCGTTTGCCTATACTGCCTACGCTATGGGCCGGCCCTGTATATGAGATTAAAATGAATTTAAAAGTGGCTTTAATGCACCTCAAATCAAACATTTATTATTATGTGAAGCAGGTGCACTGATTGTAACAAGAAACAGGTTGTGAAATCAGCAGCAGACAACAAAAATACCAAAATTAACCTCAAACTATCTAAAATCAAAGTGAAACGAGAGAAAGTTCAAATTAAAGAACGCAAAATCAAAAACAAAGAAAATCCTATTTTTAGTTATTTATTCAGGTTTTGTTTCAAAGCATGCACCAACTGTTAAAAAATGCTTCTGTTCAAAATGTAGTTTTGTTTAAAGTTCCTTTAGCTATCATTGTGATTTTAAAAACACAACTTTAGTGCTTCTAAACATCAAAGAGCTGCTCTTTCATCATTTTGGTGACTTACTGTGGGGCTAAACGAAGTCAAGTTACAATCAATAAACCAGCCATTATTTATTCATACACCATCTTCTCCAACTCTGCTAAGTGGGAATGAAATAGTTTTTGTCTTCTGCATCAATCAAATTACACATCAACATATATGAGTGATTGATCATTGTCAGCTTCAGTTCTGACCTCTCTCTTCTGAAAGTTGATTGAGATTCTCATAAAGTCATAAAGATCGGTCCTCATTAAATCCGATATTTAAGATATTGTCATCTTTCTATCTGCAGAAGTCTACTTAATGAGCCGTTATTGATCAGATGTTAACTGTCAATCATCGTGGCGGTGTGGATGACAGATCTGAAACTGTTTTTTAACATTGTGCTAAGAGGTGTTTGAGGAGATGGCCTCATTTTTAATTCTTTAATGAAGTCAAATTGAAGAGTTTTTTGAGTTCCATATTGGAAAAAATCACCTGCAATGCCCCAAAAATTGGAAATGAGCCCCAACCTCAACGATATGTCTAACTGGTGCAGGAAAAGTTCCGACAGTATTTTTTCTCCGAGGTGATCGGGTCTTTTCAGTCGTGGAACCAGCTGCCTCTTTGGTTCAACCCGTGGAGCTTCGAAGCCTAATCTTAAAACATATATTTGTACTCACTGCAGGCTGCCCACTCTTTTCAAAGTGAAAAAACCTTCTTTTCTTGCGTTTCATTGGCTAAAACAGATGTTTGTTGTTGTTGTGGTAAATATGCCACACTCCCTGAGGAAAACAAATAAAAGGAGACTTTTATTAGAACCTGATCTTATAAAGAAGCATCTCCAACAAAATCTAAAAAAAAAAGAAAGAACATTAAACCAGATTTGTCCCAAAACAGATGAAGAGTACTAAATTCCCCTTTTTTCTCACTAATTATGTTAGAGTTTGAGAAAAACCTCTGTCACAGCCCACAGAGTCCTCTAAAAACGCTGAAGCAACGACTCGACATCATCAAACTGCCGTCAGGACAGGTGGTGTCACTGACGCAGACTGCTTTGGGACTTTTAATGTCACATTTTCATATGTCCTCGCCACATTAGAATAACAAGTTTAACCTTGAAAACATGTGATGTAGCCTCTTATTATCATACTTATGACCCTATTAAAATAAGCCAACATGTGATTTCAGCCTCAGTGCATCAGCATAACGGCGTAGCTCACAGTTTTTGGCTCTCGTGTGCCCTCATTACAAAAATAGATGCTGGTCACAGCTTAACGCCGTCACAGCTGTGTATTTTTTATGAGGTCAGGAAAGCGTGACCGCGGCTCTGCAGCCTGCTGCTCTGATGTTCTGCAGCAGTTGTTGATGAGAGGAAACAAGGCCACTCGGTTTGTGTTAGAGGGGATGACTGAGGCGAGTGTGCTCTTTAAGGATGAACGAGTAAAGATGAACATGACAGAGCAGCACAGGATTGTGATGGTGAACGTGACAAAGGTGCATTTCAGGAGGGAAAATCTGCACATGTCCATCTTTTCTGGGCCATGGGTAGAGCTGTCACTAATTATTATTGTGCAATTATTGTGATGAATGGTATTATTGTTTGGAGATTATTAGAATGACCCCCCACCCCCTCCACTCCCGGCTTACAGAAGTGTTTGAAATTTTTGTAAAGAAGTTACGAACTGACCCAACACTTCCAACTTCCCACTCCTCTATCCAAGGGAGCACATTTATTCAGTATGTGTCTCCCCCTCGCTTCGTGAAATAACTGCAATTACTTCCTCGTCACTTACGAAGTTTATGGAAGTTTACGAAATTTACGTAAAGCTACGGACGGGGCAAGTTTGTGAAAACATCACACAACAGCAGTACACAGATCACGACCCTCCTTTATCCAATCTGGCACTATTCTTGTCTTCCTCTGGCTTCATAAAATACTGTAACTGCAGTTACCCCTAGTCGCTTACAAAATTTACGTAAAGTTACTTGAGTGAAGTTTGTGAAAACAACATACTGTATAACAACAACTGAAGCTGTGACATTTCTACCCACCTCTATCAAATAAGGCACAATTTATTCTTGTCTTCCTCTGGCTTTATAAAATAACTGCAGTTATTCTCTCAGGCACTTAGGAAATTTATGGAAGTTTCAGAAATGTAAGTAAAGTTAAGGACAGGAGCGAAACGTTAGATATTTTGCTTCTATGGCAGGACATGAAAAATACTGATTCACTTTGAGGAAGTGCCCTCCTCTTTGTAAGGGGAGGGGCTAAGGATGGACAGAAGGATAGTGTAGGAAAAGTTTTGGGACTTTCCACGTGTTCAACACGGTCACGACGGAAGTGCTAATATTTCTCTGTGCATACTTTAGATAAATTTGTAAAACTTGAAACAGGTCTAGTCAATAGGGCAGCCTGTTTCCAAACAGGAGTTTTTGTAATTTAATAACATTTTTTTCATATTTGTTTCTTTTGTAACCTTTTTCATATCTATTTCAATAAAAAAAACAAAGGGAACAGCTCACTGGAGTGCATTAAAACCATTTCTAATATATCTTTTTTTATCTTTCTGTAAAATCTCTTGTGTCTCATTCACTTAAATAATTTAATTTGACTCAGGAGCCGGACTGATTTTAATATCGCTGCGTGTTATGCTTGACTGACACAACTTTCTTCCTTTTTTTAATGGAGATATGTTGATGTTTTCAATTAGGAAGCAAATACAGTATATTCCTATTATTAACTTACTGCTGCTGGCAGATTGGTAGTATTTTCTTATACACATCTCCCGCTGGAGCCATTAGTACAAGTGATGTTGCCCGGAGCATACCTCCTCAATCTGCTTAATTCTGTCGTTATGATTCACAGTCAGTGCTTCAGATTTCAGCAGCAAAGTGTTTGAACTGAACCACCGTGACAGTCGTGTTTCATGGTGGTTCCTTTCTACGCTCTGTGAGCTTGTAAACAAGTTCGACCTGGCAGTTTGAAGATGAACAGATCCTAAATGCTTCCTTTCTGCTCCTTTAATCGTTTCTGTCACCCACGCAGACATCCACATGCCTTTTTGTTCGTCTGCTCTGTCGGCCTCAGATGGGATGAGAATTGTATTCTGTTTTTAAAGCCTGTAGTAGATTAGTGGATTATGAGCGGTGTGTTTACTGGGATCATGTTGAGCTTTTTGATACCGGCAAGATGTTTTGACAGGAAGTAAGAGCTTATTATGACCTTTATTCTGTCAACTTTTGACAAGATGTTTATCAGAATATTATTCTGATTACAGCTGGGGGTTTGAACATATTTAAATACGTAGACTCACACATTTTCACAGCGTTTAACAGATGTCTGTAAATCTGTGAAATCAGCAGGATTTAAGGTGACCCTGGCTTTTAGTGCCACCAAAATGTAACCAAATGTAATGAAACACATGTTGATTAGAACCAGGAGGTGGTTTGAGACAGATTTATCCAATTTTATTAAAAACAAGCTAGGTGTGCGAACTCACCAGGTGTTTAAAGTACTTAGAAAAAACAAACTAAGTAAAAGTAAAAATAATTTTATTGAATTTCACTGATAAGAAAAGTACTTAAGAAGCTGCTCAGAATAAAAATAAAAGTGTTGAATTTACTTACCAGGAAACAGGTGGTTTGACGGTAAAAGAGAAAGAGGTGGTTTGATGTTAACTGGAACAGGTGGTTTGATGGTAACAGGGAACAGGTGGTTTGATGGTAACAGGGAACAGGTGGTTTTATGGTAACAGAAAACAGGTGGTTTGATGGTAACAGGGAAAGAGGTGGTTTGATGGTAACAGAAAACAGGTGGTTTGATGGTAAAAGGGAAAGAGGTGGTTTGATGTTAACAGGGAACAAGTGGTTTGATGGCAGGCATGATGGTTGCCGGACAGGACACGGTTAAATAAAAAAACAACAACAAAAACAACAGAGAACAGGTGAAGGTGGGTGTGGCAGAGCAGAGAAGCAGAAACAAACTAAAACTACTGAGATAATAAACTGGAGGCACAAAGTAAACATCACAAAGAATACCAAGAATACCACAACAAAAAAGCTTCCAAATGCTCCAGATCTTGACAAAACTCATTTGAATCTCAGCTTCTTGGCTCCATGTCTTACGGCAGTGACTGATGTCTGTGCAGCTCTGCAGAGGCTGCTCTGTAGGTGGTGCAGTAGGCGCCATATGCTGGTCTGATCAGATTCTCTTATCCTGTTCTATTAATTGCATGTCAAAGCTATGCTAATTAAACTATGATAGGGGCGCTCCTGCCATGTCCTTACCTTCAGGGTATTAGTTAGCTCTCTACACCGCTCTGAATTTCAATTAATCAATTAACAAGTCGGGCCACAGGCAGCTCGGAGCAGACACTGACTCCTGCTGAATTATTCAGCACTTTTAATCAGCTTGTTCTATCTTTCCAGGACAGAACATAAAACTCACAGTGTGTAAAGCAAAAAGACTGTTTTAGCTGTAAACCTAGCAAATCTCGTATTAAGTGAGGAGTTTTTTGTTTAGTCAAGTGACACAGATTATTGCTGAATATCAGTTTTTTTTACCTAAATTAGATTTAATAAAAGAAGATGATTAGCAATGCAAAACAATGAAAGGTGTATTCACCATGATGCAGAATTTAAGACTGATTTTTGTATTTTTTTGCAGAAATTAAAGTAGAATTCTTTGTTAAAGTGCACGTTTTGTTTTAAACTCATCAAGTTTTACTCAAATATCTTATGCATTTTTTAAGTGCTCAGACTATCTGCAGGGAATAACTCTCAGCTACAACCACACCAAAAATGAGCTTAACTTCACAAAGGTGTATTCATTTTTGTGTTTCCTAAAGTCATTTAGCAATGTCCATTCTGTGTTTCATGAGATATTTTGCTAACAGACCAACAGGTTTGACTCAAAATAATGTCAAACTTTAAATCAAATACGTTACACAAGTCAAAGTATGTGTTGAGGATGACTTTCAGCTACTACCACACCACATTTTAGAGTTGTGTCCATAAAACTGGACAAGTTGGAACCATTTTTGTGTTTTCTAAAGTTTGGCTGTTGGCGGCCATCTTGAATTGGGTTGACTCCAAAAGTTAATCAGTTGTAGACAATTATCCAATAAATATGTTTCATCCAGTGGTTCATGAAATATTTTGCTGACAGAGAAATTTCCCATTTGCATGACGGAGTGTTTGCTTCAGTTAAACATGTTACAACACTGAACTTGTCTTTTTTAATTTTACAATTTACATATATTTTTTTTGCCTTTGTAACAATTTGTTTCTGCTGAGGTTCATGCATCAAACCAATGAAAAGAATGAGAAAGAATTATTTTTCTTATATTTATGAGCTTTTTTCCTCGCTGCTCATGCAGCATTGTAATTTATTGGTATTATTTTTAAATCCAGTTTAGTTTTTCTGAAGATGAACATCCTGTTTGCTCAGCCTCTTTGGGTCAAATGTAGGTAGAATCAGAGCACATTAGCAAAACGAGCCTTGACGTTTCCCGCTCCAGGATGAATGTTAACGCTCCTGAACTAAAAAAACAAACCACCGCTGGAGCCTCGTTATCCTCCCGCTCTCCGCGACATGCTCCGAATGAACAAGTGAGCCGTCTTGTCTGAAGGTGGAGACTCTGAACTCGGGGGTTTTGAGGGAGCAGAACCTTCGGCTCGTTGCTGTTTCTGGGTTTGATAGATGGAGCTCGTCTGTATTCAGGGTCTGGCTCTTTTTAAAATTCAGTAAAACTGTAAAGCATGCACATGAATGAGCGGTCCCCCTCCCCGTCTCCTCAGGTGTTAGTGCGCTCATCATGTCAGCCGTGATGGATTGTGCTGGACGGAGCCAAGGCTTCTGCACTCTGCAGATTGAGAAAAAAAGTCTTTTGATACCTTTTACTGCTGTCAGAGTTACAGTTTATTCCCCCTGAATGGTGAAAGGAACTCCACGGGAGGGTGGATCAGTTGTAAGAGACATTTTTATTCCTAAATCCTCTTCAGGGAGCAACAGATCAAACGTTTATGTGACGAGAGGAGATTTTCCTGAGATGAGCAGCTCTGTGTCAACATAATCATGGTCTCTTCTTGTCAGTGGAGTTCTGTGCTTCGCTGGAACTTTTCTCCTTTTGTTATTGACTCAAAGGTAAAAAGGTACTGACGCTGTAAAAACGTATTCATTTCCCTTATGGTTCAACTTCACAGTATTTTATGAGTTTTAAGTGAAAGACCAACACACAGAAACAAGATGATACTTTGTTTTTAAAATTTTGTACTAAATAAAATCTATAAAGTTGCATTCAGCTCCTTTGAGTAAGTAATTTGTAGGTTTTTTGTAATTTGTTTATCAGCTTTGCAAAGACCAGAGGTATATAAAGTACTTGAAAGAAATAATTAGGTAAAAGTAAAAATACCTTGACAGAAAACGACTTAAGTAAAAATTTATTTAATGGATAAAAAAGTACTTAAGTAAAAGTCACTGCTCACGATATTCAGGAAAGTAAAAGTACTTTGAAGTGTTGAATTTACTAAACCACTGGTTCCACTAAACTGAGTTGAGTAAATTGAGCAATTGCTTTAAATTTACTGAACTCAGTTTAGTGGAATCAGTTTGGTTCAGTAAATTCAACACTAAATTCTTTAGAATGCAGAAACAACTCTTCCCATGATTAATAAATTAATAAATTTGTAGCATACCAAAAATACATGTCATTTAATATGTTTAAGTAGGGTAAAGTATATTTCCCAAGTGTACTTTTATCTTCCAAGTACACTTTTAACAAAACAAGTATAGATAACATAAACTAGGTTAACGTGTATCTCTGATAAGTACATAAAAAGTCAACTGACAGTATACTGTTTTTACTGTACTAATGTTTTGGGTAAGGGTTGATTTGGACCATTCCGTTGTAGATCAGGCTGGATGTTTTGGGTCGTTGCCCCGCTGGAAGTTGAATCTCTGCCCAGTCTCAACAAGTTATTTTCCATGATTGTCTGGTTTTTAGCTCCATCCATCTTCTCATCAGCTTTAACCAGCTTCCCTGTCCATGATGCTGCTGCCCCCGTGTTTCATAGTGGGAACTGTGCGTTCAAAGTGACATGCACTGTCAGTTTGCATCGTAGAGCGTTTTGCACTTAAGTAAAAAAAAGTTCAACTTGGTCTCATCTAAGCAGAAGACCTCCATGTTACCTGCTTTAAATACTTTATCCCTGCAGGCTCCTTGGTCTTCATGAAGGGTTGGATCAGTTCTGGGACCGATCCAGAACAGCTGAATTTACACACAGGTTGTTCTGCTGAAGGTGTTGCCAAAGACGACCACCGAGCCACAGCAGACCCCCTAAACCACACACATCTGGACTCTTTTTACTAATTAGGTGACTAATTAGCTTGTGTTCCAACATATTAAAAAGTGAAAGTTCAAGAGGTATGAAGATATTTTAAGGGGGCTGTATTAGATCAGAAAATGTTATTCTACAACACAGTATTTTATGGTCCAGTGTTTTTTATTTTTCATCTTGAAACAGCTTTTCTTCTCAATATCAGGTCTTTTTATGTCCTTTCAAGGCTACCTTCCTTTTAATGTCAAAGTTGCTTGTTTCTGAGGAAGTTATCTAAACATTCAAGAAGCTTTCAATTCCGCATCGTGTTGAGGTTCGTCAGCTGCAGAGGTCAGCAGCTCTTCAACGTTTAGCTCCATTTTCCCCTCCTGTGTTTGTGCTCCGCGCCGTCAGGGACGTCGGTGCTTAAATGCCAAAGCTCTGGAAAGGAAAGCCCACTCTGTGTTTTTAACTCCGCTGCCCTCTCTTTAAATGCTGCCTCGGCGAGGCGGCGCTCTCGTCGTGCATTATCTCTTCAGGGATTACGGCCCTTCACGCTGGAGAGCCGTCCCTCTTATTTCACCTCTTCAGACGACTGTAATTCACCTGCTTTTTACACTGAGAGCTCCTCACCACCCACAGTCACAGGAGTGGGTCGGGTCAAGCCTGCAGGGATGAATAAAACTATGTAAAAGAGCTGCAGAGACAAAGAGCTTGTTAAGTAACCAAATGGCTTTTAAACCAGGAGTTTAATGTGCGTAGGCCTTAAAAACTGTATTTTTTAAAGTTTCACTGTGGGGGGAAATTAATTCTGATTTTGGTGATTAAAATGACATTTATATTATTGTTTAAGGTCCTAAAGAGAGAACAGAATGACTCAAATAAAACAAACATATCAGCTTCTGAACATTTTCCTACATTGTTATATACTTTTATTGTTTAAAACTTTGAGTAAAGACCAACTAAAATGTCTGTTTATAAAACAAGTTAAAGCTCTTTCTGCTTGATGGTTTCATTTTACAGCTCATAATTTAACCGTTTTATGTCATTTTACTGCTGATGACAGATTTTACACCAAACAGCTGACAGATTAATGAGTTCATGTGCTCAAAATAGTAAATTTAAGCCTTATTAAGGAAGCTTTATGTGATTATATAAAGCTCTTTTTTTTGTTGTTTCAGCTTTGCGTCCACACAAAAACGGCATTTTTAGAACCAAATAAGGATTGTCTTGTTAAAAGATGACATTTCAGGACAAAGCATAAGTCTATTTCTCCCAAGTCTCATCAAATTCAAAAATCACTCATGAGCTGTTCTTTTAGCAGTTTGTGAAAGAATGCTTTCATCGAAGCAGAGACTTTAAAGTGCCTGTGACATCATTTTTTGTAATAAATATAAATGCTTTTTTTTGAAAGATAACATTAATGATATATTGCAAAATAAATCTCACTCCGCTGATATGAACAGTTGTTGAGGTATTCTCATGTGAAGTAACAGGAAGTGATGTCAAAGGGGAATGTTTGCATGTAAACAGAGCATTGTTACAATGGCCGATGACACAGACTGTAGAGAAGAATCTGATTATTAGAACTTTTGAGTCACTATCAGAGAGATGAAGAGTCTGAGTTCAAATAAAAATGTTTTAATAAACAAAGATCAGAGAGTTTTATTTCTTAGATAATTCCCCTTTGAAGTCACTTCCTGTTTCATTTTGGCTGAGCCAAGCTAAAAAAAAAAACATGCCAGTTATGTGACAAAACGAGTATAATTTGTTATGCCAAGTTTCTTTTATGTAAAGATGTTTTCTTTGACATTTTATGTTTGTAACACAATCAGAGAAAAACGTCCTCATTTCTCCGTTTCTGCCTCAGTTTCTTCTGTTATTATAAAGAGACCGGAGTTGTTTATTCTCCCAACATATTTTCAATTAGTCTTTAACGAAATATACCAAACGATAAATAATGTAAAAAAGAAATAATAATAAAGTTGTCACAAAGTCGTAAGACTGCGTTGTTGCACAACAAAAACACAAGAGATTGCTCTGCAGACTGAAAGGAAGCAGTGTTGTTGGGATGAAGTGCTCTCTGGAGCTGCTGACACAGAAATCAAAGCCTTTCTGTCGGAGTTGTGAGGCTGAATCAAACTGCAGCATGAATCACAGAAATTGGCTCTTGTCTCCGTGGTGGAGAACAACATCTATTAGCAGACACATTAAACACAGGCAGCGCTGGTTTGGCTCAGCTTCAAACAGGAGAAGAAAACTGAATATTATGATGATATTTTGCTGAATGTTTGTAGGGAATGATTTAACGCACTGAGCTGCTGAATAGTTTTCAATGTGTGGGTTTGTTCTGGTTTAATTAGGAACTGTTTCTCTACAAACAAGTGTGTTTTATTCTTTATTTCCAAGTTTAAAATCAAGGACAAACTTTTTATTTTTCTTGAAATGGGGAAACATCATGACAGCGATCATGCAAATGAAATAAAAAAAAACGAGCGTAAATGTTACAGCCTGCTGCAAAAAGCAACAATGTTCATTCGTCTGTAGCGTTAGCAAAATACCTCATAAAACAGTGGATAGATTTTAATGAAACTCTCAGGAAGTGGTGTTTTTATGAACTTTTGGCATCACCTTAATCTAAGGTTATCATTACCAAAACAAAGAAAGTCAACTCTGTCTGTTAGCAAAATATCTCATTATCCACTGGATGAGTATTACTGAAATCCCCAAAATGTAATTATAGGATCTATGGATATTATTGGAACTGATGAATTTTTGGGGTCACCCAGTTGAAGATGGTCACCACGGCCAACTCAAAACACACAAATGGTCATAACTCAGTCATAAATTGGTCAATTTTACACGTATTGACCCAAACTTTAACGTTTTGGTGGCAGAGAGTCACAATAAAAAAAAGTTTTTTGCCCCTGCTTCCAAGATAAATTTCTCCCGTGGGAGACTAATAAATTGTCTTATCTTATCTTATCTTATCTTAATACAAACTATGACCTTCAAATAAAAAAAGTGAAAGAAAACATATTTAATATTTAAGAAACTTGACATAAAACCCATGATTTTACCCATTTTCTTCAAATAAATGGCATATTTTATTTTGAACTTGGCTCAGCTAAAGTGAAACAGGAAGTGACATCAAAGGGGAACTCTTTAAGAAGAGGAACTCTGCTTTTTGTTTGTTGAAACAATATTATTTGAACTGTTGACTCTTCTTCATCTCTAAAAACAATCTAAAGAAACATCAGATTCTTCTCTGCAGTCTGTGTTGTTGGTTATTGTAGCAACACTCTGTTACATTTAGATATTCCCCTTTGACATCACTTCCTGTTCGTCTCAGTGGAGTAAAATTGTTATCTCTCTAAATTTGTATTTATATTTACAACAATTTGTAGTCACAGGCACTTTAAGTCTGAGATCTCACATTAGTGTGTGTAGTTGGGCGCAACAATATTTTCAGGGTCCGAGGTGGACCCCAGACCTGGAATAAATTTATAGAATGACCAGATTTCCTCAGATAACTCTGATTCATTTATCATTTTATTAAATCTTACATGGTTCATTCATCTAATCAGATGTTTTTACTGCAGAACGATTTGTTTTCTTCCCCAGAACTTCAGTATTTTGTGTTCCGACCACACAGAAGTGGTTTCTGTTGACAGATGGTATCACTGTACTTCCTCTGGGTGAATTTTTCAATGCTCCACCATGTTTCTCTGATCAGGCAAAGGTGATAATTTAGAAGGCAGCTCAGCCTCTGCTGTTTTTATCAATTCAAAGTGTTTTTTTCCCACTCAGAGATTTAGTCTGATTCATCTCCAGCTGTGTTAGAGTTTGTGATATCCTCAGTGGAGTTTCTGCTGTTGATCTCTTCTCTGTGAAACACTCAGCTTTCTTTTTATACCTGCACCTTCAGATGAGTTTGGCAAAATCTTATCGGCTGACACGAACCTTGATATCACTCACATTTATACTCTATTTTTTAAGACCTTGTAGAACAGTTGAAGCTTTAACCCTATGTGTGTTTTGTTTTGTCTGACAGAGGTGTGCGACGGCCCGCTGGTGTCCAGCCTGCTGCCCTCGTCCTTCAGCAGCTCCTCTCAGCTGTCCAGCAGCCACGGGCCGGGCTTCGCCAAACTCAACCGACGAGACGGTGAGGAAGAGTGAACGTTGATCTTAAACTGTCTCTTTGTTTTATCAACGCAACGTTTTTACTTTAGAAAGATATACGACTCTGAACCAAGCAAAACACCTCTCAGGTTCATAACCCCCCCAAAAAAACTCTTTATTATGACCTTCGCATGTGGTGGTGGTGTCATGTTTTTGTATTGTTTATTTATTTATTTTTAATTTTATTTTCAGTGATTTTTGGTCAGCTGTAGCACGGAAATGGATGCACCACTCAAAATGAAATTTGGCCAGAATGTAGATGTGTCCGACCTACACTGTGCCAGCCAACGGTTTTACAATAGACCCCATATTTGAGGAGGGGGCTCCATCTAAAGAGGGGTGTCTGGACATAAAAAATGCTTGTAACTCAAAAACTATTCCGCATAGGAGCTTCATTTTTTTCTTTTGTTTAGCTCTGATGAAGGGCTATTCATCGAGCCCACCAATGAGACCCCCCACACACACACACACACATACCCTACGGTATCTAATTAAAAAGAAGTTTAATGTTATTTTGCACAGCTAAAATGCAGGTTTCTTTGTGCTTTTTTAGTGTTAGCTGTTAAAGAGAAGCAGCTAGCTTTGACACTTCAGAGTTGCAGGATGTTATTAACATCAAATATTCAGTTTTTAACATTTTAAATGGAATTCAGGATCATGTTTGCATCATTCTGCTGTAAAAATAAACTACAAACATCCCCTCTAGATATGCTTTAGTGGCCTTTCCACCTAATTTTATTTTCTTTTTAGTAAAATTATTACAAAAAAAAAATTAAAAAACTACCTGTAACCTTGTTAGAACATATTTCCTTTATTGGGTTTATTTCCACTTACTCTGTTTTACCTGCAGTTCCACAGATCAAGCCCAAGTACAAAGAAAAAAATTATCATTTCAATTGTTTTAATTAAAACAGCAGAGTTTGTCTCTTAAACTGGGTGGAAAACTTGTAAAGAAGAGCAGGTCGATGCTGTTTGTCACCTTCATCCTCACTTCTGCTGCTCAGGAGACAAACAGGAAGTGGAATTTTGCTTTTTGTCCTGTCCTTTCACAAACTCTAACTTTTTTTTTACTTATTTACTAGAGTAGTGTTTTAATCTAAGAGCAAACTCTGGGTAAAAACTGGATTTTGCTCTAAGTAAAATTTCAAGAAGAATTTTGCATTAGTTCACTCAATATTTGAATCTTGGAGCTCAAAGCTAAAACGTCACTAATCCAAACGTCTAAATACTCTCTAAATGGAGGATCAGAATAAAACTGGAGAAACGAGACAAAACAAGAACAAGCCGACTTTCTTCTTCCTCTATTCTGTTGCTGATTTTTTACTTTTTTATTTTTCCACCGGAGGCTCGAATCAGGAGGAAAGCTGTGAATAGAGATTGTTCAGCCAGCTGGAAGTCCTGTGCTGGAAGCTGATGTGAGGCTTTAACAAAATGGAGATTTTGGAACTGCTGCTTTATCTCCACATCAAAGCCCAGAATCAGCTGGGAGGGCGAGGCCAGTTTAATCTGGATCTGAATGATTTTTGCCACCTGGGAAAGCAAAAAAGAAGCCGAGCATGAAGAAAATTCAGCAGCATCTGCTATCTTTGTTTGTTCACATGTGAACCACCGGGCTCTGGAAAAAATGAAAAGTTGTTTAAAAAAAATGTTTGACGTATTCTTGAAACACAAGCTGACGTGTTGAGTTTGACCGAGACGGTGAGGAATAGATTTTAGCTGTTTGAAACGATGGGATAAAAATCAATTTCAGGAATGTCTTGTTTCTAAAACACAACAATGAAGACTTAAAATGAATGATTTTTATTGTTATATATGTTTGCTTGTGTGTGTCATTCAGAAACTAATCGAAGCTAATTAATATGAAGCTAATTATGGGGCGCTAAGTGTAAAATGAAATGTTGAAAAATATGACCAACATGCTTTTCATTATTTATTTACAGGGACCACCCATATTTGTTGTTTGAATACATTTTGAATTTAGATTTGAAATATTATTGTTAGCAGCGTTAGAAGCGTTAGCAGAAGTTAGCTCAGATAACCAGGCTGATGTCATAATCCTGCGACAAACATATCAACAATAGCTGCTGCTAGCCACCGCTAGGTGCTGCTAATGCTACTGAAGATACATTCAAAATGTGTTCATAAAGAACAACTTGGGTGGTCCCTGTGGTCCAGCAGTTTAAAGTGCAGCTCACTGCAAGTTTGATGTCTTGCAGCTGTAGCTGCATTGGGGCGCTAGCGGTTGCTATTGTCTCAAGATGATGATGTCATAACATGAGCTGAACACCAACAACAAAGGCTGCATTCAATTCTAAAATGCCTAAATGTGAACTTCAACATTTAACTTCAACATTTAAGATATAATTTTTACATGTAGATTTAATATTTCAATATATTTTTAACATTTAAAAGTATCATTTAGTAAAGATTAGCTAAATGTAAGAACAGTGAGCTAAATAACAATAAATTGTTAGTGGAAAATTTTTAACACTCAAAAAGTTAGCTAAATAATGAAACATATGTTAATGACATTTTTTTAACATTTCATTTTACACTTGGCTTCCCATAGATAATCAGTAGCTGAAGGCAAAACTGTCTAAATGCTCAAATCAGAGCTTTTTAATGCTTCAAATAAAAATATGAAGCTGGTGAAACATTTATCTGTTAACATGTTTTGGACACCAATTAAGTCCAGATATTAAAGTTTGGTTTATCTGCCAATGAAGAGGCTGTTTACCAGTTTTACTCAATTCTAATGAGATCATTTGGCTTCATGCTACCCCCAAGAAATAGGATTTATTTTTGATTCTAACATATTAAATCCTACTTCTGTTCCATTTGTTGCAGCCATAATTAAAAGTAGATTGTATCAGTAATCAGAGATGATTGTGTCCAGAAGAAGAAACACAGAGTTTGAGTAAACGTGGAATAAATGACCGCTGGTTGAGCTGCAGATCTCAGCAGCAGCCGAAGGTTCTGGTGGGTCAGGACAGTGTCACACTTTCTTTCCTGGTTGAATTAAGGGTCCAGGCAATCTCATCTGTTTACTGAGGAAATCAATGAATAAATGAAAGTCTCCATCTAATTTCCCTGCGCCGCTGCTAATGCTCATCTTTTTAGTTCTCAGAGGAGCCGCTTCGCTTTCACTTCATTTACTTCCTAAATGAAGAGGTTTTCCAACAATCTGAGCATCAGAATACAGACAGGTGCTGTTGACTGAAGCCTTTAACACCTGTTTCAACATAATGACCATATTTACAGCTGTAGATTTTTGTAGAAAATCATTCAGGATGTTTCAAAATAAGAGCCCAAACCTCTTGGTTTGTAATTTGTGACTCATCACATCAAACCGAGGATAAGTCCCAAAGTGGTTTGTGGAGAAATAAGCAGTTAAAATGTTTTTGTTAAAGTGCATTTTGTCATCATTTAATGAATAAATATCTTAGAAGTCATTTAAATGAAATATCTAAAATAAAATCTTAAAGGTTTTTTTGAAAACACGACAGATTTTTTTCTGCAAGCGTTTTGTTTTTCAGCTGCTGAATCTGATTATCTTGTTTAAAATTTTCTCTTAAACATGACATCAGAGATTCCTCATTAGAATAACCTAAAAACAGGATTCAGACCAAATATTAATCCTGATTAGGAAGACAAATCGTAACATCAGGATGATCTAGGTATCAAAATGTAACTTAAAAAACAGGAATCTGAAAATATGTTGAGGTCAGTTTGATGTGATGAGTCATACAGGAAATAAAAGAAAATACTTTTAGGTGTTAGAGAAGTGCAGTTTGTTCCAGAGGCTCTGATTTTTGGTTTTTAGTTGAACCAAATTTCCTACAACTGCCCTGATTTCCAAAGTTGTGGAAAATCCTGCAAGAATAAAAGCTCATGTTCAGACTTGTGTGATTTAATAAACCAAGGAATTTTACAGGAAACATTGATATTAACTGTAATTTCCCTTTGGGAACAATAAAATACAGTTGTGGTCAAAAGTTTACATACACTTGTAAAAAACATAATGTCATGGCTGTCTTGAGTTTCCAATAAGTTC
>JARVJO010000431.1:21244963-21263299 GCA_031762555.1 Cynodonichthys magdalenae | reverse complement strand
TAGAACTTATTGGAAACTCAAGACAGCCATGACATTGTGTTTTTTACAAGTGTATGTAAACTTTTGACCACAACTGTATAATTCATTCGTTCATTCATTCATTCATTCCTTATAGGTGACAGTGCAGGTTTTGCAGTTTTGTTGCTGCCTTTACTATCAGAACTCCTCTCAGTATAAACAGCTTCAGTTCTGCCAGACTGCGTCTTTCTTAGCGTTTGGTTTGAAGTCACACAGAGCAGTGTTTAAACATTCCACTACAATGTGGGACTGTGTTTCTCCCGTCACACTGTTTTTAGTTATTTATTCTGCAACAGATTTGACAAAGGACTTAAGAGTTAAAAGCCATGTGTTTATCAACGTTTTTTTTAATGTGCATTTTGAAGTATCCCATGGAAAAGTTGGATGGAAACGGCAAAATTCGCAAAACATTCCTCAATTTAGCAAAAATTTTCTGAAAAAGAGTTAATGTTCTAAAGAGGAGATTGAAACACATTTGTAGAATAAGTTTTTACGTAGCGAACATTTACTCTGATCAGCTGTTCCCGCTGTCCAATAATTGTAGCGGCTGCAGCTGGACCCTCCTCGCGCTGTTGGTGTCTTCCTGGATATTACCATAACGTGAAGAGAATTACATTTCTGTTTCTACGTCTCCAGACAGAAGTAACATCACCAAAACTAGTATATATGACATAATAATTACAACTTTCCTGATAGCAGCAACACGTTCCTGATAACTTCCCTCCATCGTCCTGAGATGTGTATCCCTGCGAGTTTGTGACTTTACTTCCTGTTTACTACAGCCATGCATGACATCAACGTCTGACATCATTAAACTTTGCGTAGCCTGGTTGATTCGCTCCAAGCCAGTAGATGGAAACACGTCTGATTTGCATTTCTTTTTTTTGCAACATTTTATAAGTTCGCACATAATTCGCATTAAAGATGGAAACACGGCTACCGTCTTCAGCAGCACTAAACATATTACATCACGTCACAGAAGACGTTGATGCAATTAAACATGTTAAATGTGTAACTTTACTTGCTTTGTGAAGTGTTTCGTTTCAGGTGTTCCCTTGAAAAATCTAAACCTAAAGGTTGTAGCTGTAAAAGACCTGCTGGACCCATAAGCATAGTATCTCGGGGTGCTACGGGGTCTGCACCTGTTGGCTCGTTCTTCCTCATCATGCTTTGTGGTTTCTGGCTCTTAGGTTTTGGCAGCAGATCATTTGGACCCTGTAGGCTGCAGGGCCAGGGACTCTGTGGTTTAGGGACAGATGATGTCGTGCATTTGGTTTGTTAGACGTTTGTTGCACGTTAAATATTTTATTCTGTCTCATCATTTATATATCAAGACCAAAACATGTTTTCAAAGCTCCTGTAAGAGGCTGCTAGGATGTCTTTCCTGATAAAGAACTTTCTTCTTCTTTTTAATTTGAATTTCAATTCCTAAAACCTCTTCTACTATCTTTTCAGTTTGTCTTCCTTTCTGTAAATTATCTCTCAAATGATCTCCTCCCTGTCATATTTACATTTTAATCATAAGGGTTTTTTACCATCTGTCTCATCTTTTCACGAGGAATAAATCCAGCTCGCCAACTTTTAATGAAAGTCTGCGTGTTTAAATGTTTGCTTTCTCAGGCAGTGCAGACAATTATCAGTTATGCTGCTGCAATTATGCTGGAATCGCCTTTAAAAAACAAATCCATGTGTCACTTTAACCAGTTTCCAAATGACTTTGATGTAAAAGGCAGAATGTAGCTTTGGTTGGAGGCTGATATGAGTGAATGTGTGAGACTTGCCAACTAATTAAGTGTTTATTCGTGTCTCCCTGACACGTCCCGTGTCTCTCTGTGTGTTCAGTGTTCGGTGTTTCAGCGTTACACTTGAAGCTTGAATGGAAAATGTCGTGCCTGCAGGAAATATTCAATGTTGGCCGGTCTGCTGGTGCACGGAGCCCATTAGTCTCTCAGTCCGGATGACACGTTATCAGCCTGCTGAAATTACCATCCAGTCCTGCTATTCTAATGCAAATGATGAGCTCTCACTCTGGGGCTTTTCTTTTTCTTCTTTTTCAGCTTCTCGGCTGTCTGCAGCGCTGCCAGTTCACTCCTTCACCTGTCTGACTGTAACAGCTCGCTGCTTCCTGTGTCTGCTCGCCCTTTCTGCTCCGCTCACGTCTCTTTGGATTTTACTCTCTCTCTGATTTTCTGTCCGGTAGAATATCAGCACATTATTAATGATTCAGCAATCCTTTGTTTTTATTTACCCACGCATTGACGTCACATATAGTGGCTCTGCTGACCACTGAGGCTTCACGTCTGGCTTCATCTCTCCTCAAAGGCAAAGCAGGAAGCCGAGCGGCACGACTGACTTCTTTCTCTTTGTGCAACTTTTAGAGTTCGAGTGACAGAAGACAAATCAGTTGAGTTGGTTTCAGGTGAATGGCTTCTGGGAAAAGTGTGACCTCAAGTTTTAGTTTTTATTTGATGGGACTGAATTTGTCTTGGATTTTGCCAGATAGGAATTCAGACCAACGCATTGCAGTTCCACTTTATATGGACCCCAACTGAATGATTTCAATGTGAAAAAGAAGGATTTAAAAGCATCATATGTTCACTTTATGTTTATGTTCCCATTCTTGGCACAAAGTGGAGCTTGTTCTCAGTACAGGTTGGACTGCTGTTGTGTTTATGGACAGGATCTCAAGGCTCAGTCGTGGAGAGGAGGGGGTCTGGTTTGGGAACCACAGGGTCTCATCTCTGCTGTATGCAGATGATGTGGTTCTGTTGGCATCTTCGGACCAAGACCTTCAGCATGCACTGGGGCTGGTTCAAAGCAGAGTGTGAAGCAGCTGGGATGAAAGTCCGTTACTCTAAGTCTGAGAACATGGTTCTCGACCAAAAAAGGGTGGAATGCCCCCTCCGAGTCGGGGGAGAGTCTCTGCTTCAAGTGGAGGAGTTTAAGCATCTGGGTGTCTTGTTCACAAGTGATGGTAGGATGGAGATGGATCAACAGATTGGGGCCTTGTCCTCATTAATGAGGGTGTTGCTTTGGTTGGTCATGGTGAAGAAGCTGAGTTGAAAGGCAAAGCTCTGGATTTACTGATCTGTATATGTTCCAACCCTCACCTGTGATCATGAGGCATGGATCAGGACTGAAAGAACAAGATCCAGGATACAAGCAGCCGAAATGAGCTTCCTGGCCGGGCTCAGCCTTAGAGATGGGGGGGAGGAGCTTTGTCATCTGTGGGGAGCTTGGAGTAGAGCCACTGTTCCTCCACATCGAAAGAGTCAGTTGAGGTGGTTCATCTGATCAGGATTCCTCCTGGATGCCTCCCTTTAGAGGTGTTCCAGGCACGCCCCACTGGTAGGAGGACCACTGAAGGATTATATATCCTCTCTAGCCTGGGAACGCCTCAGGGTCCCCCAGGAAAATCTGGAAAGTGTAGCTGGAGAGAGGGATGTCTGGGTTTATGTCCTGGACCTTTTACTTCAGCGATTCAACTACAGATAAGCTGAAGAAGATGGAGTTGAAGATTTGTTCACTTTAAACAGCTGAAGTGACTGAAAATAGGTCAAGAATGGTGACACACATGGAAGAACATTTGTGATCAAGAAGTTTAACAATTTTAAAGTATTTGTACATGTTTACGCTCAGATTGATTGAGTGAAAAATGCAAATAAAAATGCCAACATTCCACAATTTCTTATCAATAAACTAGAGAAAAGTGACACCATTTATTCAGAAAAACTTCTTTCGTGTTTAATTTGATAGTTTTCAATGCATACTTTTAAAACTCCTCGTCTTTCACCGCTCACAGAGTGAGAATAAAAGCAGGTTAAATAAACTACGTGTTGCCGGTCCGAAGGGAAGTTGCCTGGAAACCAATTTTCTTTGTAATTTGGTACCAATCAGGGAAAATAGCAGAGTGCCTAATTAGTACAATTCCAGTTAATCAAGTCCAATTATTGCCGGCGCGGCCTCAGGAGTCTTTCACACAATAAACATAACATCAGTAGTTGGTTGTATTTAAATCACCTTTAATTGTACAACTGTTCTCTGAAAATGTTCAGTGTGGGATATTGTGCCTCAAAGTCCTTATCTATTATTTTTTTATACAAGCTTGTTGAGTGTCAGATTCTCTGGGCTTGCCTCAGACTTTTAGTTTTTTTTTAAAAACCATTTTGGACCAGAACAGCTAAAGAGCAGCTGCATTGGTTTACAGCACAAAATGTTCACTCAGATTTTGTTCAGTAGCTACATTTTATTTTTGTATTTCCTAAATTTGTCTTGAAACCCGATGATTAGATATTAAATACACACTCGGTGTGTGACAACGACATCTGTTGAAGCTGCTGGGAAAGGACTGATGGCAGAAGACTTTGAAGACACTGCCAGCATAATTTATTGAGAATAAAACAAAAAAGTCTAAAACTCATTAAAATCCTTTGGTTGTTGTTCTACACCTTTATTAAAACAACAACAACAGCAGCCTGGTGATATGTTGCTATTTTACATTTAGTTTCTATGGATTGAGAATAACTTACAAAATACCTTAGATGCTTTTCAAATGTTCATTTTTTTGAGTTGTAAGTTGAGGTAAAATTAGACGTTTCTATCATTCAAGACTCAAAACAGAGTGATGTTTGTGGTTGTGTTAATTTCTGTCATGTTAGCAAAATAACCACTGAACATAGTTTAATGAATGTTAGAAAGTACTTAATGAGTGAACGTCTACAAACCTAATTAAAAATGGCCGCCACAGCAAAGCAAAGATCGCACTTGTAAGGCAGCTGTTTTTGATTTAATCTGATTAGTTTTATACTTTGGAGCCAATCTTATAAAGGGGGATTAGGGTCGCTGGGAAAAAAAAAAAGATTTCTGACTTTAATCTCAGAATTCTGATGTTTTTCATAATTCTGAGGTTAATGTCAGAACTCTTTCATACAACCTTATTCTTTTGGTCACGACCTACAATTTGTGGCCCCAGGTGAGGTCAGGAACTTAGACCGACAGATAAACAGAAAACTTCTCACAGCTCCTCTTCAACCCGACGAACCGACAGTCTGCAACACTTCCTCCCTCACTGGAGAACAAAACCCTGAGATATTTAAACACCTCCACTTGCAAATAGCAGAATTTTCCACAGCTTTTGTAAAATTAGATTTCGGACATTTCAAAAGTTGCTCTGGCATGCTCTTTTACTTCTTAACTTACAAAATCAAAATGTCCTCATCCAAAAAGAGTAGACATTTAGTAATAATATTTAGCACGCAATAAAGCAGGGCTGTGTTGCTTCAAGGTTAAGAATCCAAAAACATAAAAAAGAGAAAAACAAAAGTCTTTAAGAATTTAAGCACATTACTTTATGAAGTGTTAGAACAGAAGCATGGGGAAATTAAAATGAGATGAGAAACAAAACATCTGTCATTAGATGTAACTCTGTTTTAAAAGTTTTTATTTTTACAGAAGTCATTGAGACACGTGATTTAAAGCTGCAACCATAAAACGTTCAGACCTTCGCTCATCACTTCATTTCTGTTTCTGTGAAGCGGAAAATCTTTGTAACTACTCTTAGTCACCGACACGTTTGCCTCTTGTCTCGCTCTCCTTTCTCCACAGTCTAATTGTCATGAAGAAAGGTCAGCTTGTCTGTGATTTTCCTCTCTGCTGTCACCGGACAAGTCTTGTAGTCAAGTGCTTATTAGCTCTGGCCTTTAGCTCCTAAAAGGTCAGCCTGAAGAGCCGGCAGGGGATTTTACGTTCTACCTGCCGTCGCGCGTTCAGGATTCTTTAAAACGAATTAAAGTAAATTTTTTGTTTCTCTCTTAATTTGAGACAAAGAAAGTATTTTGTTTCTAAGTTTAAAGGGGATTTTCTCTCTGCAGGAGCTGGAGGTTGGTCCCCCCTCACCTCAGACAGGTATCAGTGGCTGCAGGTGGACTTGGGCGAGCGGACCAGGATCACCGCCGTCGCCACGCAGGGTCGCTACGGCAGCTCTGATTGGCTGACGTCCTACCTGCTGGTGTTCAGCGACACGGGCCACAACTGGAAACAGTACAGACAGGAGGACAGCATCGGGGTGAGTCGACAGACATCATTTAGAAACCAGTGAAAAGGAAACTGATAATAACTGATTAGTTCAGGTTTTATAGTAGTTTTGTTGTTTAACAGTGCTGGTCTGCAGGAGTCAGCTCATCCTGCACAAATTATCACAGTCATCGGGAGCCTTTGACTCCTCGTTAATAATGCATGAAGCAGTGAAAGAGCAGACCTGCTGCCTGAACACTTGAACCTGCTGCTGACGGCTGCAGAGAGGAACAAAGAGGCTGAGGCCGCTCTGAAGCACTGCTGCCTGCTCGTGTCTGTGAACCGTGTTGTTTATCTGGATCAAAATCTAGATCTGGAGTGCTTCGTGCACGCATTCAGCCAGTCAAAGGCTCAGAGTGACTGAAAACGTGTTTGTGTCTCTAGAAAACAAGCGGTGCCTGCATTATGCAAGCTGCACTCATGTTTGAGCTTCGGTAAACATTTTGTTTGGAGATTTTATGTTTAAGCTGTACAAAACATGAAACAAAGTCTGTGCAAAGGTTACAGTATGTGTGAAAAATCATTGCATTCATCAAAGGAAAATAATACTCCTTTTGTCTGATAGGATGTCATAATCGGAAATAAGATGAAATAATTACAAGAAAAGATGTCATAATTATTATGTCATAATTTTAGAGATAAGATGTCATAATTGTGAGATATATCATTATTATGAGCTATGATGTCATAATTATGAAGATATCGTGATTATGAAATGAGATAATTACGAGATGAGATATCATAATTAACAGATATGATGTCATTATTATGAGCTATGATGTCATAATTATGATGATGTCATAATTATGAGATGACATGTCAGCTATGAGAGAAGATGTAATAATTATGGGAAAATATGTAATTATTATGATAAGGTGACATAATTACAAGAAAATATGTCACAATTAGGAGATGAAACGTCAGTTACAAGATAAGATGTCATAATTATGAGACATGATGAAATAATTAAGTGATATGATGTCATAATTATGATGATGTCAAAATTATAAGATCCATCCATCCATTCATTATCTTCCGCTTTATCCAAAGTCAGGTCGCAGGAGTAGCAGCTTGAACAGGGAAGCCCAGACCTCTATTCCCAGCCCCCTCTTCCAGCTCTTCTGGGAGGACTAAGGGGTTCCCAGGCCAGCTGGGAGATAGTCTCTCCAGCTTGTCCTGGGTCTTCCTCAGGGTCTCCTCCCAGTTGGACACATGTCTGAAGCACCTCCCAAGGGAAGCATCTATATATTTTATAAGATATGTCATAATTCTGAGATAAAATCTCAGAATTACGAGATAGGATCTCATAATTATGATGTCATAATTACAAAGTAAGATGATGTCACCATTACGATTATGTCATAATTATTATATGATAATATAACAGTAATTATAATTATGAGATAACATATCATACCAGATCCTCATCTCATAATTTTGGAGTCTAATTTTTTTGTGAATGCAGTGCTTATCCATCCATCTATCCATCCATCCATCCATCCATCCATCCATCCATCCATCCATCCATCCATCCATGTACTGTACTTTGATTTCCTCCTACAGACCAAAAACATATATGATAGGCTAAAATTTATGCTAAATTTCCTCAAATATGAGGAAAATTGTGACTTTTGTTTTCTTATCTTTTTATCACTTACCATAGAACTTATTACTGGAGACCAGACAGGATTCCTTAGGCAGCCAAGCTTCCCCTGATTTCTTGTTGCACGGACTGTTGTTTCTTTTCAGGAGAACTTGCAGAGTTTTATTCAAACAAACTTCAAACAAGAAACTGACCACAGATAAGCAGAACAAACAGATAACGTTGTATCAGACACAGTAATTCTTCCACACCCACAGAGTGTTTTTCTCCCTCTGATGCCTGGTTTAGTATCACAGGAGTATTACAGTTTGGAAACTTTCAGTTTGTAAGTAAGGAGGAGCGTTAAATCCTGTCAGCGCAGTAAACCTGTTCTGAATGTATTTCCAGTTGCTTTAATGCCAGATCAAATGCTCCCACAAGCATGGAGGAAAAACAGGATGTACCCCCGATGTGAGCCTGAGCGTTCAGAGTGAAGTCACATTCTGCAGAGCGAGGTGTCAGGATTCCATGATTCCCCGCTGATTCTCATAAATATTGCTTTTCAGGGCGAGCTGAGGGCGGTTTCTGGGCAGTGGAGGAAATAAGAGGAGCTTTTGAATAAACAGAGCCGAGGGAATTTCCTCACATTGCAGAGAATCCAGCTAATCCGAGCGCTGCTGGATCTTCGAAGAGAAAAATCCTAAAATAACTCGTGACAAATTAAAATCGTTCTGAGTAAACTCTGCTCAGTCCCGGTGACATTTTCAGAGTGTTCTTGAACTTCTGTGAACTAAAAGAGTCTGTGAGGGGAGAGAAACAGACGGCTGCTGAAGACTTTCTGTTTCTATGGCTTCTGTTCTATTTTTCACATCATTATTTTTCCTCCTTTTAGCCCAGAAATAAATGATGAGAAGCCACTTTCTATTGTTCCTTCAGTGGTACATGATGCTCCGTATGAATAAAGTTACACTGAAACAAAGAATGCAGGATGAATGCACATTTAGAAAGAAGAGATAAGGCTTTTTTTAAACTTTGTTATTCTTAATATAAAGTCTTCTTCAGTGCTGATATGTTTTATTAAGTGCATCATCCTTTCTAATGACTCATTAAATCATCTCAAACAGCAGATAGTTTGATGGTTCTGTGTCTCTGGGATGTTTGAGCTGAAGTTAGAAGCATGAAACATTTTGTACACAACGTGTCTTCATCCTATCACTGCTACCCAAGAATTAATAAGTTAATTATGAGTCTTCTTCAGCTGTGGGAGTCATTTAACCTCCGTGTCATCTTCAAGGGAGGCTTGTGATTATGATAGATGGAAGAGACGGAAAAAAAACAAAGACGGCAGTTAATCAGACATTCAGCTCAGAGTCAGAAAGAAACACATTTATGTTTGTGCTCAGTTATTACTAATTGACTTTAAGAGAGAAAACGTCACAGAATTACATAAAAAAACACAGATTTTACCTCAAACATCTGAGCCATTGTTGTGTTTATTGTCATGAATGTTGCAGACAGTGAAGCATCCGTTACAAGTGGAGCCAAAATGATTTATAAACATGAATGAGCTTCACCCATAGAGTTTAAATAAAATGAGAACAATTTGAAAATTCCTTTCTTAAGCCTTATCAGAAGTTTTTATTTTTTTTTAAGTTTTGCATTTTGCCACAAGTCATCGAATCCCTAAAAGAAATCCCTCACTTCTTCTTTCTGCTGCCTTTCATTTTATTTGTGATTTGTATTTGTTATTGTATATAGAATTTATTAATTTAAAAAAAAAAATAAAGTCCAATAATAAAAAATATATATATAATTAAAAGACAGAAACATTTTATCTCTAGGGCCAGATAAAAACGTAAAGAGGGCCGTCTTTGGCTCACGGGCCATGACTTTAACACAATTTTATATTCTAAAAAGATCAAAAGGATTGTTTTGTTTGTTAATTTGAAAGACAGTCTCTCAACACTGTCAGCAATAATTTGTTTTAATAATGAACCTGCTAGAAAATCTAAACATTAAACAATAAATAGGGATGCATTAAATTAATGTCGTTTTTGAAGTAGTGCATGGCTAAATACAATTTGCATTGAAAATATGAAAGATGTTCTGTTTTAAATGATTCTTTATAATGTGTGTGTGTGTGTGTCCAGTCTTTTCCAGGTAACAGTAACGCAGACAGTGTGGTTCAGTACAAGCTGCAGCAGCCAGCAGTGGCTCGCTTCCTCCGCCTCCTTCCTCTGGACTGGAATCCCAGCGGGCGGATCGGACTCCGCCTGGAGGCCTACGGCTGTCCTTACTGTGAGTGATGTCGTCTCTGCTGCGTTCATCAGAGTCGCAGAGGCTTTCTGACAAAAAGCTTTGCTCACAAATTCTACTTTCAACACCTTGAGATTTAACTGAAACTGTCGTAAACTCGTGTTTCTGACATGAACTGAAATATGGTTTTCTGAAGACATTTAAAGACAAACAGAAAATGTTTTTTTCTTGCTGTTCAGACCAGAAGAAATATTTAGTGAAACAAATATTATCATCTGTGTTTTCACCTTTCATCTGCAAAGAAGAACTGCTCGTCACCTGTCAGAGTTTTAAACTCTTATATTGAGAAATGATTAAATTGTTGCTGTTTTGATCAAACTTTGAAAATAAAATTCTGTATAATCTCAGGCACTTTTGCCAGATGTGTTTTGGATTGTTAATAACTCTCAGCTACTACCACACCAAACTTTGACTCAGTAACTTCATGATCTTTTTTTTATTTTTATAAGTTTTATTGAACGTAACTACAGAAGTAACAGAAACATTCATGTTCTCCTGCGAACTTATTCCAATCATTTTTTATTCATCAAGAAAATTATTCTTAATTTCTTATGAAATAATGCATCAAACATCTATTAAAGAAGTAGCTATACATATACAGGGTTCCTGCAGGTACTTAAAAATTTTAAAGGCATTGAATTCATCAATCTAAAAATAAGGCTTTAATTAGCCTTAAAAGGTCTTAAATTAATCTTAGAGGTCTTAAAACACATTGAAAGAAGGATGATTGTAATTCAAATATAAAATTATAGTTGTTTTGAGTTAAAATAAACATTTGGGTAAGATTGTCTCTGTTGTTTTTTTTCCATATTTGTGTTTGTTTCTTCTTGTTCTGATCATCTTAGTTTGATTAAACCTCCTAACTCATAAACTCCTCCCCTTCTCTTCAACAGGTTTTGAATGTTTCCTGTCAGTTTTTAACTATGTTGAGTTTTATCAGTTTGGCTTGTGTGAATAGTGGGTTAGAATGATTTGTCTGGTCTTTCAGCCTCTGATGTGGTGCGTTTCGATGGCAGCAGCGGTCTGGTGTACAGCCTGAGTCCCGGGTCCCTCAGGTCCGCAGGCGTCGTCACGCTGAAGTTTAAAACCGTCAGGAACTCTGGGACGCTCCTGCAGGCGGAGGGTCGGGAAGGACGGACCCTCAGTCTGGAGTTGGAGCGAGGGGAGCTCCTTCTGCTGCTCAAACAAGGTACTAATGTCTATCGACAGATCCTGAGAGGTGCAGACATCTTTTCATTGATTCTGATACGTACTGTGGGTGAGCGTTAAATCTGCAGAGAGTTAGATCCAACAGCATCTAAACTACTTTTATCAATGAAGGGTTTATAATGTGTTATTGAACATCATGCAGGAAAAACTGATTTCCACTGACAGGAGCATAATATTACCACCGGAGTCACTTGACACAACTTTGAATTAGTTTTTTAATAGATGAGATGGAAAACACTCTACTTCCTGATAAGATCCTGGCGTCGCCTCTAAAGCTACGTCTGGTTACGGCCATGATGGATGGAGCCTATTTGCTACAGCATGTGTTAGGGCTGGACTCCTCAGGACTTCAGGAGCACTGTGTGTGTGTGTGTGTGTGTGTGTATGGGGTTATACCAGAGGTTGTCAGGTTGCCATGCTGAATCATCATCTTTTGGCACACCTCTCACCAGGAACCACGTCTGGCCACAGAAATTCTTCATCCTCAGCTCAACTACGCTTCCTCCTTTACTCATCTTTACCTCTTTCTACTTTTTTATCACTCACCACCGAAGGCAAAATGTCATTGTTTTTGTCCATGGCTACGTGTTGCAAGAAGCTGCATGCACACAAGACATGTTAAGGGGGGGGGGGTATGTCTTTACCAGGTACATAGTTCAGTTCTAAATCACAATCAAGTACTTGTGTTTCCTTCAGTTGTTATGAACATGCTGTATAGATCAAAAATAATATCTTGAAATTGGCCTCTGTCTTCTTAAGAACCTCCTACCATTTCTGACACTTCCTCTTCAGCATGTTTTCCATACATGTCAAGTTGTATGGATTGTCCATAATTTACGCGGACTTTCTCTTATTTTCCAGGTGTACAGGCGTATACAGCAATCTCACAGATTTTTTTCCAGTTTTACGGATTTTCTTTGAAAACTGTGATTAAAATTACAGATTTTTGAGACTCATTATACAGGTAAACGGCCGAAGGGGTTGACGTGTGGTCTTCCTACAACCTTTTGTAGGAGTGTTGTATTTTGTTGTAAAAAAAAAAAGAAGCAACATTATATAATTACTCAGGATACAGTTGAACCTCTCTCAAATGATCCCAATTGGACCTGTAAAGTACGTTTTCTGAAGAACCGGAGTGAGCACAGAGGCTCTTACAAGATGTTTCAGATCATTATGAAGCTACTATGTTTTGCAATGAAATCATCCACCTTTTTTAAAATACGTTTTGTTAGTCTGGTGGAGCTGTGTGGCAGAGGGGCGGAGTTGAGGTGCTCTGTGGGGAGGGTGCTTGGCTGCAGAGGGAGGGGCTTTGGGTAAATAGGCGGGGCTTTGTACCAGCAAGCATTTAGACAGCTCTACACAGCTACCACATGAGATTCAAAGATGAGTCAAATAAACACTCTGGGCCTGTTTTTGATGAGGGAATGACATTATAACATTATATAAAACTTAAAAAAGTCAATTTTGTATAAAACTCCTTTAAAAAACAGCTTGGAATCGAATTATTCTTAGGCCTTTTTAAAATATTTTTGAAGAAGCTTTTAATGCTGTCAATATCCAGAACTCCATCATAACTTTTTTAATGTTGGGCACTGACAGCCCAACATTACAAATCTAAGCTTAGAATTAATAAAAGCCGAGATTTTGACATATGAACTGCATGAGAACTGTAAAGAAAACCAAGATCAAAAGAGATGTTTGAGCTGCTGTCAGTGGCTCATTATGAAGAAATGACAAGTTTAAAAAGAAAACTTCACTTCCACTATTGAAGAGAATATTTTGATCTAAAACATGACAGAATATGTAAAAGCCTGGATGTGCACTGTCTGCGTTCTGGGGATGTTTGAGAGAAAACTAAGTCCTGAGAGACATGCTGGGAGGAAGAAGACTTAAATTCTTACATTTTACCAAAGAGTTATGAGAGATTATTTTTCTCTTGCAATTCTCTGTAAATTTTGTCTACAATGTGTGACGTACTGCAAATAAGGTTTATACAACAGAGGCAACACTCCTGCTTCAGAAGATCCACTGCATATAAATACTAATTTTCATCCAAATAGTGTAAATATGAGATCAAGTATTCACTTAAAAAAACTGCTGTTATAAAAGGCTTCCAAATAAATTTTAACAAATCTATGAAAATGACTGGTTTCCATCAGTTATCCTGTCAATTTTCATGAAACAAGTAGTTTATAAAAAATAATAAATGCATTTTAAATTTTATTATGCATGTTTTTATATCAGGTTGACAAATCATAGCAACAATTGTAAATATTACCATAAATCTTTGGTCAATGCATAAAAGTTCATGATCATGTATTTTTACTAAATTTAATACGTAATAAAGGAACTGAAATGATGTAACTTAATAATTTTACATTCTTAACATTAATTATATGAAAAGGAGTGACTATATTGCCTGTTTTTCTGTGGTTAAAGGAACAGTAATTATATTTTCAATTTATAATGTGAACTTAATGAATTACAATGCATTATTTACAAAAGAGTAATTCTTTTTTTTGTCTTTCCTTTATTTTATCAGGTAAAACTCCGTTGAGATCTAGATCTCATTTACAAGCAGGACCTGGGCCAAAATCTGTAACACACAACAACCTGGAAGTAACAAAGGGCACAGAGCAAAAAAATATATAATGTTTTCATGAGTTCTAACTTTGATCTCAGAATTCTGACGTTAATCTTAGAATTCTGACTTTGATCTCAGGATTTTGACTTTGATCTATGAATTCTGACTTTGATCTCAGAATTTTGACTTTGATCTATGAATTCTGACTTTGATCTCAGAATTTTGACTTTGATCTCAGAATTTTGACTTTAATCTTAGAATTCTGATTTTGATCTTAGAATTTTGACTTTAATCTTAGAACTCTGACTTTGATCTTAGAGTTTTGACTTTGATCTCAGAATTTTGACTTTAATCTTAGAATTCTGATTTTGATCTCAGAATTTTGACTTTAATCTTAGAATTCTGATTTTGATCTCAGAATTTTGACTTAAATCTTAGAATTCTGACTTTGATCTCGGAATTCTGACTTTGATCTCAGAATTTTGACTTTAATCTTAGAATTCTGACTTTGATCTCAGAATTTTGACTTTAATCTCAGAATTCTGACTTTTTCCAAAAATTCTCAGATTAATGTCACAATTTTGAGATTAAAGTGAGAATTCAGACTTTTTTCTCTCAGAATTCCAAGATTAAAGTCAAAGCTAAGGAAAAAATACTTTTGTTTTTGCTCTGTGGTCCTAATCTTCCTCTGTAATCATTACTGACCACTAAAAAGGATTATTTTTAGCTCCTGCCTTTTAGAAACATCATTCGTCGCAGACATGTGTACCTGTCTGATATATTAAGTAACGATAAACATTTCTATCAAATTAAAACAATGGTTGTCAATGTCAAACTGAGTTTCAGTCATGTGTTGACCTAAATTTAACAAGTCATGGTTACCACATTCAGCTTTATCAGCTGACAGTACTGGATGTTAAGTCGCAGTTATTGCTGCTGAAATAAGGTTCATGGACCTCTGGTACATTTCTCCTTTCACAAATTCAGGCTTTTCCTGCATGAAGCACAGTCCTCACCCTGCTCAAGATGGCCGCTTGCTCCGACCATTAAAAAGCTATGTGATAGCGCCTCAACAAAACAGGACAATAAGATTTACAGAACAGTAATAAAGGTGGCTCATCCCTTATATACTGACCCACTTAATAAGTCACCGTGTCAAGCTGCTGCGTTGGCAGGGCGTATATGAAGCTGCACAATCTGCCAACTTGACATTAAGTGTGTGCAAACTGAACAAATTACTTTGTTGTTATAGTTCTCAGACCAGCAAGTTATCATTATTTGGTGTCTAAATGTCTTGTTCCCAAAGCCCCCAGAACCCTGAACACATCAAAATGAGAATAAACGGGGGAAATAAAAGTAGTGGGAGTTCCCCCCGGAGAGAAATCGGCCATTAAACACTTAAGATGTGACTGGAGATCGAGGTGTTGGTTTGAGTCTGCAACTTGGCTTTTCAGGAATATTCTGCTTAGTCTGCCTTTAATATTCAAAAGCTTACAGAAAAAAAAAAACTTAAATAGAACCTTATAAAAGCCTGTGTCATTAAAAAGAGGCCGTAGCTTAGTGAGAGGAAATTAAAGCCATCTATTAAAATCGCAGCACGAAGAGTGAAGAGTTCTAAAAGGTGCAGGAAAAAAATCAAACAGCCTTTTTTTAAACTTTTCTGATTAATATCCATCTGTACTGTCTCCACAGAGCTCCAACGTAACAAGAAGCTGTTTGCCTTTTTCATCTCCACACTTGTCATCGCGCCGGCTCGTATTTTTCTTGCATTTCTTCGTATTTGTCTCTCGGTTGAACGCTCTTCCTGTTTCTATCCCTCATTATTTCTGCCTCTGCCTTTCTCTTTGTTTACCTCCTTCATCCTTTCCATCAGCTGATATTTTGGTTGCAGATTGTGTGATTTCGTTCAGCTCGTGTGTGCCGCTGACCCTGAGCTCAGTAATGGTTTGTTGTGCTGCGCTAACAGCCGGTGCTGTTTGTGGTGAAACGCTGTTACTGTTCTCAGCTTCACTGTTTCACGTGTGAAACGGTGGGCTGGTGTTTGTGGTAAAAATGCAGAACCATAATGTGGAAGGAGGTGGTCTTTATCAGGCATTCTGAGGAACAGTTGTCAGGTGAGAGTGTTGGTGTTAGAAACGTTAAGCTGGTATCCCACTGAGCACATCCATCTCAAACTCTTCTCATTTTAGTTTCTGTGATTGCTGGATTTTGGCCCCTGCACTTGACACATAGGCTACTGACTGTTATGTCCAGGTCTAAAAAAAACACACAGATGATTAAAAAACAATAAAAATTGGTTTATTTTAAAATTGGCAGCATGAATGGCTGCTCACTATTTTCTAGCATTGTTTTGCAGTTTGGAGTTGCCAACTAACATTGGAAGCTAATGTCAAACTAGATATTGCTTAGCAGTAGCATGCATGACACCCAAGCACCAATGCACCAGAACTCAGAATTCACCAGAATGGATTATTTAGATGGAGCCCCCTCCTCAAATATGGGGTCTGATGTAAAACTGTTGGCTGGTGCAGTGTAGGTCGGACACCTTGCTATTCCTACAAAATTTCATGCTGCTAGGTGCTTCCCAAAATATTATTGTTTTGGGTGGGGGGTCCAGAGGGTGTGTGTGTGTGTGTGTGTGTGGGGGGGGGGCTCATTGGTGGGCCAGATGGATAGCCCCTTGTCAGAGCTAAACAAGAACTAAAAAAATAATCTGAAGCTCCTATGTTGAATAGATTTTGAGTTATAAGAATGTTTGCACGTCCAGACATCCCCGTTTTAGATGGAGCCCCCTCCTCAAATATGGGGTCTATCATAAAACTGTTGGCTGGAGCAGTGTAGGTCGAACTCATCTACATTCCTTACTAAATTTCACATTGATTGGTGCAGCCGTTTCCGTGCTACAGTTGAACAAAAAAAAAAGTACGAAAACAATAAGACTTCTGTTCTGCTTCGAGTGTGGGGGTCCTAAAAACTGCTGGAAACTTTTATCTCAAATATTTTTTAAATTTGTATTTTACTGTCTTATAATTCAGATCAGTCAGAACCAGGTTCACAGAACAGTTTTTTGGGGGGCTTTTTGTTATGAATTAATTGTTAGTTTGAATCAGTGGTGAGGGTTAAAGTTCTCCGTTTGTTCTGCGATGCTTATCGGCTCGTTTACTGCAGACCGACGCGATTCCAGCACCTCTAAATTATTTTTATCTGCAAACCTGAAGAACGCGAGGAGACGGTTCTTATTTTATGACAACGAATCACCTCATCAAACCCTGACGGCTCACCAATCTGCTGGCAAACAACATTTTCCCTTCCCAAGTTTGGCAATAATGTTTGGAGGTGATTAAAATGAGAGCAGCTGCTGATGAGGAATGTGTTTAATCAGACTTCTCACGCAGTTTAATGGCATTTAAGACAGGATGAGATAAACAGAAGACGTTAAAGCAGAGGCTTTGGAAATGAATCAAACCCGTCTGAGCTGACTGCCCACCCCCTCTTTAATAAAACATGCTGGAGTTGTTTTGCTGAGTCAGCTCGTGCTTGTTCAGCATCAGCCTCACAAACATCATGAGCTTCTCCTCCACACACAGAAACACTGTTTTTCACTGATCTTCAAAATAAATGAATGACCACATGATTTATTTTAGGCTCTTTTCATATCAACCAGAATGCATCTTGTTAAGATTTTCTTTGCACGTTTGTTTTCCCAGCAGGAACTATTGATTTTGGGCAACGCATTTAAAATTCAAATATTAGTCGAGTTCAAGGACTCGTTCGCTCGGAACAACAGCTGCTTTTTTGTTCGTTGCATCTTAGTTTTTCATTTAAAACCCCCTCACACTCACACTTTTTTAGTCCTGTATAAAAATTTTAACTGTTTGGAAGGAGGATGGAGAAAAAGTAGAACTGATTTTGGGTTTTAAATTACAACAACCTACTTAATCATGTTTGTAAGAGCTGTTCCAACCTTTAACCTGAGTCACCTAAGGAAACCCACAAAATGGAGAGGTTAACATTTATGTTGAGGCTGCAAGCTGAACTCGACAGAATGAGACGGAGTAAATGGAACAATTAAAATGATTTGTCTCTTAAAACTGTGAAATAATCATCAAAAATGACTTGATTGTAAATTTGTTGGCTGTCTTTTATCACTATTTTTGTAAGAATGTAACTATTATCTGTTGACAGTGCTTGCCTGTTCATAATTGTCTGCTCAGTTATTTATGTCAAAAAATTTTAAATTTTGCATTAAACTGAAACCAATAAAAAAGAATAAACCTCCACATCAACACACTCAGGTTGTCCTCCTTGGGTGAGTTTGTTCTCCATTATCTTTTAATTACCTACCTACTTATATACTTACTTACTTACTTACTTACTTACATACTTACCGACCTACTTATCTAATTACTTACTTACCTACTTATTTAATTACCTACTTACTTACATACTTACCGACCTACTTATCTAATTACTTACTTACCTACTTATTTAATTACCTACTTACTTACATACTTACCGACCTACTTATCTAATTACTTACTTACCTACTTATTTA
>JARVJO010000431.1:21232094-21244863 GCA_031762555.1 Cynodonichthys magdalenae | reverse complement strand
CCTACTTACTTACATACTTACCGACCTACTTATCTAATTACTTACTTACCTACTTATTTACTTACCTACTTACTTACTTACATACTTACCTACCTACTTACCTACTCACTTACATACCTATGTATCTACCTACTTATTTACTTACTTATGCTTTAATCATCCAAGTAAGCTGATTGAGAACAAATTCTCATTTTCAACAACGACCTGTTTATAAAACAGCAGAAAACTGAAGAAAATGATAAAACAAATAAAGTAAAGCAAATAAAGACAAGAATACAACCACATTCATATTGACTAAGCTGACTATATCCATGATAAGTATAGTAGCATACTGTATACATGAAAAGCAGGTACTTTGATCATGTACTGTGGTTTTCAGTGAGTTGAAAATGTCTATATTAAAGTTAATGTACTGAGCTCTAGTGGTTTGTGAGATATTTTGCTGACAGACAAGCACACTCACACAAAAATGTTATTAGTCACTTTGTCTTTTGTTCCTGGATTATAAAAAGAAGCAATTTTTTCTACCTGAAAAGTTCATTTAATTCGATTCAGAGCTGCAGACAGAAAAAAGAGCTAAAGAGCTGCTTCATATTTTAACATCATTTCATTTCCTTTGTTTGTTCTCTCACATTGATTCCTATTTCTGCTTCTTTTCTCTTTTCAATTATACCAGCTGTAATAAAATTATTCCTCCAGGGAAACAATTCATCATAAAGTCCTTTTCTAATCTCCAACAACCTAATAATTGTTCCATTAATCAGTGCAAATAAAGACTTTATTAATTTTGTCTTTACTTTTTTTTTAAGCTTTTACAGCATTTTTATCTTGACGTTTTATTTCTCCCTGAACTTGCAGTGACACATGGCATGTCTGCCTCCAAACTTTCTGTTTTCTCTCTAAAGTCAACATTGTTGCTCACAAACAAACATCTTATACATTTTTAATAGTTTATTGTATTTCGGATCTTTCTGCTCCTCCTTCTCTCAGCAGAAGTTTTTTTTCTCAGTTCTTTGGGAAATTTATCCACTAATTTGGGTCTGCCGGTGCTCATCTATCATTAATGAAGCTTCTCTGTGTTCCCTCTGTAGTTTTTCACCCCAGTTTTGCAGTATCGACGTATTTATTCAGTAAACCCCAGTGAGATGAGTGATGGTGACCTCGCACTGATCCTCCCAGCAGGATGTACAGGAAATAAAAATATTCACAGCAGAAGAGAAACTTTTGCTTATCGGAAAAACTTTATTTTTTTTTTCTCTCTGCTTCTTTGTTTCAGACAGGACTTTATCTTCAGAGCCCAGACGTCTTGCAGCGCTGGGTTCCCTGCTGGATGATCAGCACTGGCACCACGTGGCTGTGGAGCTGCACGGCCTTCACCTCAACCTGACTGTGGACAAACACACAGAGAGGCTGCAGGTCCCTGCAGACTTCCACCACCTGGACGTTCAAAAGGTGCATCAACCTGGTGATAAAATGTGGGAAAATCCATTTTTTAGCTGTTAAATTTATTTTGTTTTGTACTTGGAGTCTCTAGGAGTGCAGAAAAGTTGCATTTAGTTTGACTTAACCCTTTCAGTTTTCTTCGTTTTCTATGACGTTTTCTGAACTGTTAAGTCAAGTTATTTATGACAGAACTTGTAAATAAAGTCAGGGCTTCCCAACTACAATTTTGGTGCATTTTTTTCTTGTATTTAGCAACTTTTTATGCATAATGAATGATACACATGCAATAAGTGCCTCTCTGCTCCTTCACCCCCCCCCCGTTGCCCCCTCCCACACACACCAAGTTTTATAAACGGGTAAAAAAGACACCACAGTGCACTCTTTAGAGCTTTTATTAACGAATCACCAAAAAACAAGCAACAGGAGACAAAGGAGAAGTTAGTTTCTGATTGCAGCTTCCAATTCAGGAAATGGCTAAAGGGCGATTCCACCGTATTTTTCACTACCTTGAGCATCTTTAATGTGTCCGCCAACACCTCAGAAAGCATGTTGGGCTCCTGACCCCAGCTGAATGATTTAAATGTGAACAAGAAGATTTAAAAGCACAATATGTCAACTTTAACTGAATAAATTAATACTCTGTACATTTCTGTTCCCTCTCAGCTGAGTGTGGGTTCAGTTCAGGGTCCCACTTCTCAGAAACCAGCCAAGAGGAACTTCCACGGCTGCATAGAAAACCTGCTGTTCAATGATCTCAACCTGATTGAACTGGTTAAACTCAGCGACCACAGAGTTTCTGTCAGGGTAAGTTCAAATAAATTCATTTAAATGCAATCAGATCACCAAGTCATCTCTTTAAACGCTAAAAACAAAACGTCACTGTTGCTACAACTGAGCAGAGAGTCTCTGCTTTGATGAATTGACAAAAACTATTGATTGTAAATAATCCTGTAGAATCTTAACATTAGATTAAAAAGAGCTAGAACAAACATTATGAAATATAACTGAGATAAAATTGAGCTATTTTCTAAGCTTGTCTTTTTACAATCCGAAAACACAAAACTCAGTTTTTATCTCTTCAGAAATAAAGTGTCCAGCTTTTAAAACAGGCTTTGTTTGTGCAAATAAATCATCATAAGAGGAAGGAGCTGTAAAATAATACAGTGGCTGCACATTTCAACATTCAAACTGCATTATGTATTGGGCTTGTAAAATCCATACTTTAAACTTTATTTTTCTAATTCATAATGGAATCTTTAGTTTTTATTGGTCACTAAAATATTCATTGCCAATATTTTAGCTTTAGTAGCATCCTCTGAAATTCAGTTTTATTTTGAAAATACTGCCTTCACCTCTCAGACGGAGCACTTAGCTTCACCAGGTTTCTGTTTAGTTTTGTTGGTAATAATCTTGTTAAACCAGAACCGACAGGAGCTTCAGCAGGGAAACATTAAAAGTTGAACCGAAGACGTTCGGAGTGGTTCTGAGGCTCCGAGGGAACTTTCTGTAAAGTTACGGTTGCAGTTATCACTTATCGCCTCTTATGGCTCTGTGAGGGAGAATAAAAACAGAAAGATCAGGTGAGGAGGAACTGCTGCTGTGTTTTCACAGTAAATTAGTAACTGGAACATGATTTGTTGTGGATCACTTTAAGTGCCCCGCAGGCCGACTCTGACCACCTTGAGATGAAATAAATTCCAGCTGCAGCTTCAGTGTCATCACTAACAGTAAACTAACATGTTTGCTTTTCTTTTTCTTTTATTGTACGTTTTATCTTGTTTACCATCAACCGAGGTGACTTTGGTGTTTTCAGCAACTTTCTTATCTTCTCCTGAGCTGTGCTGCTTACATTATGTTAATACTGATGTCCTTTTTTAAGGAGACTTGCTGATGAAATCACTGCGACACGAGGTCACATCGACACGCCCTCTACTCTGATTAATATTCATGTTTTACGTTGTTTTATCTCTCCGGTAATCATTTTTCCACCTCTTTTCTTTCTCTTTACTCCGCTCTTCTTTCAGGGCAATGTGACCTTTTCCTGTCCCGAACCCGTTTCTGTTGCCGTGACGTTCCCCGGCCCCCAGAGCTTCCTCCAGCTGCCTTGGGAGGCGTCGTCCACGTCGAGGGGCGTGTCCGTAGGGTTCCAGTTCAGGACGTGGAACGAGGCGGGGCTCCTGCTCACCTTTGACCTTCTGCTGCAAGGGGGCGGGGTCTGGTTGTACCTGAGCGAGGCCAGAATCCACCTGGAGGTCCAGAAAGGAGGCAAGGTGCTGCTGGAGCTCAGCGCAGGTCAGGCTTCAGGAAATAATTTAGTTTAAAAATGTAATCAGGATCTTTGTTCACATCTCTAAAACCAAAAACTACATTTTAGCAACATGTTGATTGGATCAGTAAAAAACTGATGATAAGTTGTATTAAAATCTGTAAATCTGTCACTTTTAGGCCAAATTAGTTTAAAGCTTAACATGTTTTCACATTTTGTGCAGAATGAATCTCAAACCACTTATCACTTCTTTATGATTTTACATATTTTTATATTTAAGACAAAAAAGTTTTTTGCAAAGTCAGCAGGTTGAAAGTTTAGTTTAAAACAAACTTTAATCTAAACTGAGGCAGCAGTACAGTAGATCAGCACATGGATCCTGCTCCTTCCTGTCTGTCGACCAATAGAGGGGCTGACCCAAGAAACTCCGCCCACTTTATTTGCATAATGAGGCAGAAAGGCACAAGGTAAAGTAAAAACTGGAGACAGAGAAATGTAAAAGCAACACATGGAAATACAAAAGACCTGTATAAAAATAATTATATACAATCATTTAAGAGACACAAATGCATGTAGAAGTAAAAAGAAAAACCAATATATATAAATATATATATATATATAAAGTGAAATGTAAATTAAGTGCAAAAATATGTAATTTATTGAAACTAAGCTGGAAAAATTAAAAGGAAGGTCAATTTAATTATAAAACTGGAGGTAAAGTTCTCATTTTTTAATTTAATTGGTTAATTTTAACTGCTTTTATTTATTTATTGGTCCATTTATATATTTCTGCTTTTATTTCTAATTATGACAGTTTCGGTCCTCTATAACAGTGCGGGTAGTTTTCATGAAACATAAATTAGCATTTTGCTCATGTCTGAGCTGTTTTTAAACACTTTATTTTCATGTTTTTTTCAGAAACCTGAAGACTTTGGATGTGATGTGCATTGAAAATATCACACAAGTATTTAAAATGTCCTTTTCAGTTTGTGTTTTACACGTTACATTTGTTCTGTAACAGAAGTGAGATGGATGTCAGATCATTGCAGCTGAAGCAGAACCGTTTTATGCCGCTGAGTGTAATTTATGCAGAAATGTCCGTGGATCTGTTTGCTGATTACCACAGCAGACGGCGTGTGTGACACGTCTGTTTGTTACTAAAATGCACTCGGCGAGGCTCGGTAAAACCACCGGATCATTGAGGAATGTCTTTTAATACTTGTTTTGGGGTAAGAAGTGTGCCGTTAACAGGTTGGAGGAAACCATTTATATTTTTACCTAAAGGAAGACAACTGCAGAACATTTATCCCGACAAAGTTAACGATAACTTTATACTAAAAATTAAATCTCATATCTAAATTGATCTCTGAGCTGCACAAAGTTGATTTTTTTCCAAATCAAACCGCTGCCACTAAAAAAATGTAGCAGCAGATAATGAAATATTGATCTGTTCCTAACAACGTACAGATAAACGCTGACACAGCCGTGTGTTTGTTACAAGTCAATCACATCGAGGATGGAGCTCACCTTCTGCTGCTGCGTTTACGATTGATTAGTGCAGCTATAGTTTTCCTTTAAATGTTCTTTTCACTGTGAATGACTTGAGTCTAAATAGAAATGTAGTGCGTGTCCTGATGGCTGTGGTTTGAGTGCAAATATTGAGTTTGTGTTTTAAAAAACTACTGCTACGGATCTTTATTTGAGGTGCAGCCTGAATGATGATATATAATATTATTCAGGGTTAGTGAGAAGTATTTGTCTGTCAGGTTCTGCTCTCAGTGACGGTCAGTGGCATTCGGTGGAGCTGAGCTCCAGACGAGGTCGTTTGATGGTTTCTGTGGATGAAGAGGATGGAGAGAACGCTCAGGCCGGCCTGCCTTTTTCTGTCGCTGCAGAAACTCACCTCTTCTTTGGTGGTAAGCGGAAATATGGTCATTTAGATTAGAACATGTGTGAGAAAACTGCTGAAGATGGAACATTTCATAAAATTTAAATAGTATTGTATATTAAAAATTTAAACCTGCCCTGTACAAATATGTCAGCCTACCTTCTAAAATCAATTAAAGTAGACATATGATGCTTTTAAATTCCTCTTTTTCACATTTAAATCCTTCAGTTTATATAAAGTGGAACTGCAATGTTTTGGTCTGAATTCCTCCTATAATTCAACAAGCCCCGCCTCTTTTCTGGGGCGTGTCTTAGATCAACTTGTTTTGAGGCTGTCTCTTTAAATCCAAACGAGGCACTTCCAACCCCCCCGGTTCCAAACCGGTTCATTCTAGCTGGATAGAGGGGTTTACGACTATATAGCTGCACAGAAACTTTTATTTACAATTTAATTAAAAGAAGTCAACAAGGGAAGACTTGCCCATCCAGCCTTACGTGTTGGAGCCAGAGTCTGACCCAGAACCAGAGTTATATGAAGACCACCAAATTGTAGAGGGTAGATCTTATTTGGTTGTTCCATTACAAATAATTTGACGTATTAATTCAGAAAACATCGAAAATAGAGAAAACTGAACACGTTGAAAAATATGACCTAAACAGAATAAAAAGATATCTTTGCAGCAAACAGGAGAGACTTTAACTTTTCTGCCTCCTAGAGACTCAACAATGTATTTAACGGCTAAAAAAGTGGATTTTATACGATATGTCTCCTTTAAATAATCAAACTCAAGTACTCAAATATGTTGTTTTATTCCATCTCAGCCATTAATTTGACATTTATATCTGGTCTGGAGTCCAAATTGTAGCCTGTAAGTCCAGACCTTATTTAGTAGTTCCATCGTAAATACTGTGATGTAATAATTCAGAAAATAATAGTAAAAAAAACTAAAAGGAGAGAGAGACTAAATTCAACATTTCTGCAGGAACTTCAAGTTCACAACAAGTGGATTTTTCATGATATGTCTTTTTTAAACTTATAATTTTAGTTTACATTTATATTTATGTGATTGCTGACTCAGCATACTTGCTCTTTTTCTCTTATTATGCTACTTTTTGCTTTCAACTTACCTTTTACTACTTTTATTTTTTATTTTGCTCGTTTTAGGTTTTGTTGGTATGCTATTTTTAGCTTCTCAGTAGCCTTCTGCTACTTTAGCCTTTTGTTACTTTAGTTTTAGCAAGTTGAGACACTGACGAACATGTGGAGCAGACGAGAAGGACTGAAGGAAACCGACTGAAAACACAGGGACACTCTGACAAACTAAACACAAGGAATGTTTGAATAAAAAGAAAATATCATGATAACTGATTATTTTCTCCTCAGGTTGTCCTGCTGAGGACGCTCAGGAATGTAGACGCAGCTTTAGCGCCTTCCAGGGCTGCATGCGTTCCTTCACTCTGGACAACAAAATCGTGGACCTGATCTTGGTGCAACAAAAGCTGCTGGGGAACTACAGCAACCTGCTGATTGACATGTGTGGAATCATGGACAGGTCTGTTTAGATCCACTATAATAAATGCCTTCTAGCATAAAAAAAATTCTAAAATATAAATTAATGGATGCTTCTTTAGCCAGATTCATTTACTGATATTTTTTATGTGCTTACTATAATAACTTTTGAACCTTACTGGGACTTAAATCTTGGTGCTAAACCACATCACAGACTTGATAAAACTCATTTAATTTCATCAAAACCAACTTTATAAATTAAATGAAATGTGTGAAAAGAGTCAGACAAACTGTTTTAAGTACAGCTTTCAGGGATTATCAGATTAGATTTTTTGTTTTCACATTGACCGCTTTTTGTGCGATGAGGTCGATTTTAATTAGTTTCATAAGGATTACAACAAACACGTGATGCTGCTGCAGGAGGCACGTTAAAACCAGCAAGGACAGGTTTCTATTTGACTAAACAAGAAACAGTATTTTAACTCTCTGCATCATCTTTTAGACCTAAACACAAACATCACGTGGGTGTTTTTAAAGCTAATTGTATGTCGAGTCTGTGTTTTCCTCTATTAGAAATATAGAAGAGAAATAATATATTTAGGGCACAACCTTAACTATAAATGTCCTCATTTTAGTTTGTAGAAAAACTAATAACAGTGAATTTCATACACAGAAATATGACTCACCCAAATTCTTCAAGGTTAATTTGTGTCTCATTGTGTGTCCTCTACTTTTCTAAAGTTTTTAAGCTGGAGATGAACTCAATAATGTGAAACAGTTTCTGATTTATTGAGATTAAGGGATACCAGGAGTGGGGTTCGAACCCACGAGGGCTTACACCCATTGGAACTTAAGTCCAACGCCTTAACCACTCGGCCATCCTGGTGAATATATCAACTTGTAGTCAGACCAGTTGATCTAGTTATCTGTTAACCATTATCAAATGTGCATTTAAAAGAATAAATTCCTTACATGTTAATCCATAAGTGCATAAATCACATCTCGTTTTCTCCAGAAGTAGTTTTATTTAACCTTGAACTTAACCTGTGTCTGAGCCAAGATACTAACCCATAATGGTTCTATCCACGTTAGCATATTTCCACTCTTTATTTATCAGTGTTATATTCCACAAAGCCCAGAACATATCCATCTATCATATATAAACTTAGCACAACATATAAGGAAATGTGAGTTTGGTAGGTTATTTCTTTGTTGTTAAAATGCTTCTTGGCAATAAGTCTTATACGGTTGGAAAACCAGTTTATTTCCCTTTTAAAAGGTGCCACATTTGTAAGGAACTTGGGATGCACACATGAAAAATTAGGTACATCTTCTCTGACAAACAGCATATTTTGCTGTTGACTCTTGTTTTGAGCTTCTGCTATCCCCAGGTGCTGCTATAAGATTTATTGTTACAACAAAGAAACAATCTACCAAACACACATTTTCTTAATTTTTGTGCTAAGTATATTGTACTGATCAAGCTACTTTAAACCTCTTCTTGTATTGATTGTCCACACAATCAAAGCTTTAACGAACACATTTTATTGATAGTTTAGACACATTTATTATCTACAGCAGGGTGTGAACCCAGAAGGGTTTTTATGGATTGTCAGCCAAAGATCTTAACCTGAGTCATTTTGATACAGGGTGAAACAGTGTAAAAGTGTGATACAACCCAGGGGGCGGAGTCGGAAGGGTGGCCAGGGTGACAAGTGCTACCTATGGCACCTGATTGGCCACCCCAGGTGCCACCCCCAAATAACTGAAAAGTGGGTTGGGGATCTTGCATTTAAATTTTGTTAATGATTGTTCTTTGATACTACTGTCGTACATAATTCTGTTTTAGCTTTGTATGTTTAAAAATGGCTGAATTATAGCCCTTTGTAAAATTAGCATTAGCATTAGTGGTTAGCCTAATTTGGGATTAGCTTCAATAATTGGCATGTAATCATTTATAGCTACTCCACAATGAATTTAGTCTTGAAATGGTTGATATTTAGCCTTTTAAAGCTAGCTGGGGTGACCAACTTAATTTTTTTATTAGCATTTCAGATTTGGTAAAGATTGTTTTCAGCTACTCCTACACTTATCTTTAGGTTCATATAAATTAGCTGTGTCGGCCATCTTGAATTTACAAATCCAAATTTATTTTCTTTATTTGTTTGTGCCTCGCTAAAAAACACCTTGGTCACCCCTTGTAAAAAAGTCAGTTCTAGACAAACAGGAAGAACAAGACAACTGATGTCGACTGGTTCTAGTGCCTTTTTCTGACATGCTTAGATATAACTAGTTATTTCAAGCTTAAGGTCATGTGACACCATGAATGTGTGCAGGGCAGTAGGTGTGGTTGGGAAGGGGTTGCTTGATCTGAACTGAAGTAAAAATATTACCCTTTGCAGCTGTCAGCTGGTAATTAGCCCGTGCAACTTTGTATCGTCTACCTCTGGAGGGATATTTTCCATTTTCCGTGACTCCTGCATGGCACAATAATACTTTATATGATCTGTGACAGTTCAGACTCAGCTTCAGTCTCAGGAGGAAAAAAAATGTGGGGGAGCAGATAGGTGGAGGGGAGGGGGAGCAGAACTAATCGTTTTTCTGTTTTGGCGTCACACCAAATAGCGGCACGATTAATGAGACAATTACAGCAATTATAAATCCGCCTCCAGAGCCCAAGAGGCAACGAGACAGTCACGCAAAAAACACCGAGGCACACGCACACACCTCAACACGCAGTAGCCCCACGTAAACGTGCACAGACACGAATATTGAGCAAACCACAAATCCTCTCCAGATAAGGAGAAACTGCTTGAATGATTTTAATTAAATGTCGCTCTGCTTCTGCATCACTGTTCAGCAGATACAGTACCTCCAAAGATCTGACTTATCACTTGAAACGAACAAAATAAAAAAAAAACAGGAAAAAAACAGAAAAAAGCTCCGAGTGTAATCTGGTTGATTGAATATTGGCCTTGTGGGATATTTTGTGCAGTAAAGTCAGCTGGAAAATGGACTCACGGACACTGCTGCAATGTGGCGCTCGTATTTCTGAGTAGGGTCTGTGTTTTTTTGTGTGTTTTTTTTTTAAGTGTTGGAGCGTCGCTGCAAACAGCAAAGGGGATTATTAGCCAAAGCAAACACTCCATTAGCAGCACAAATTGAGTGCAGTCCACAGGGAGCTCTACATCAGCTCTGCGCTGAATAATCCTATAGCTTCTGCTTTTTCCAGCTCAACACACAGCCAAAGAAAATCAGTGGAAAGTAGAAGATCCTATAAAGGTCATTTCTGGCTAAAACGTCAGTTTATAGCAGTGGTTCTCAACCTATTTTCCTCAAAAACCCCTTTCCTTACTTTCTCCCACTCTCTTGCTACTCCCCACCTCACCTCCCCACATTCAACCTTTATCTCTTTATCAAAAGAAAGTGAATAGTTACAAGCTTTTATTTTGAAAAGGAAAACAATTGAACTAAATTTGGTGTGGTAGTGAGGTGCTGAGGCTCATTCCAAACACACTGAACATATCGTTTTAAGTCTTATTTTTGTTTATGGGCAGGATCTCAAGGCTCAGTCGTGGAGAGGAACAGAGGTTTATAGTAACTAAGTACATTTACTTTGTTACAGTGCAGTACAATACTCATTTTTCTTTAAGGATTTGTAATGTTACAAAGTTCTTTTTGAAATTTACGTTTTTCTAACAGTCGCCCTAGAAATTCCTTAAAAGCCTTTTGACATTTTTTTATTTTTTGTAAGGATGTCAAACTAAAAGGTAAGAAATGGAGGAAGTTGTCTGACACCATAATTTTCAAAATAAAAGCCCCTAGTAGTGTCTGGAAACTTTTAAAGGCAGAAACTGCACCGTTTTTGCCCAACAAAGAACACCTACTTGTTACAAAATGAAATCTGTCTGAACTCATCATGTAAGGAGTTGTTTCTGCACTCTAAAAACTGAAGTGTTGAATTTACTCAACCAAGTCATGTCAATTGGTTCCACTAAAGCTAGAATGAAGCAAAATACATATTTCCTTTAAAAGAAAATATGTATTTTGCTCAACTTGGTTTAGTGGAACCAGTTTGGTTCAGTAAACTCAACAGTTTCTTTCTTAGAGAGTGTAAAAGTACTTTTACTTTTCTGATTTTTGTGAACAGGTTTATGACATTTACTTAAGTTTTATTGAGTCTTTTCATTTTGTTTGTTTAGAATGATAAACCAGTCACCAAATACATGTCATTTTTTAAACACAAGATTATCATAGTTGAAATCTTAGTTAAAGTGAAAACTTTTTATTTCAAATGTATTGTTAGAAAATTAGCTGCTGTCGTTCACATAATGTTTTATGGTCTCCATTTTTTTTCTTTAAATCTAAAATCACATTTTTTTCAGTTTCTGTTCCGTTTTTCCTTGCCTCTCTTCGACCTTCTGTTTCTGCATCTTTTATTTATTCTGTTCTTTTAAACGTATCGCTGCTGTTTTTTTTACAAACGTGTGGCGGTTTGTGTTTACAGGCCAAACTGAAGACGTGAGTGGGTTTTCTCCTTCAGACCAGTTTAGTGTGATTTTTCTCGGTGTGTAAATTAGTCATTTGGCTCACATTTGGCTGCGGGGTGTTGGGCTGATAGAGGCTGATTTAGTGCGTGAAGAGCTGCTTCCTCTGTGTCTGAGGGAGAACAGTGAATATTATGGATGCTCCTGTTGTTTCAGGTGAGCTTGTTTGCAGGCAGACAGATCGTCCATCTGTGGTTATCTGACTTTACTGCTGCACCTTTTTTCACTGCAATCTGTAGGAAACGCTCAGTGAAGTATTTCCATGACATACTGTAGGTATAGTGAGTAAAAATGTACTTGAAGGGAAAATGGATGAGTTAGAAACTGACTATTTCAAAATAAAAGTTATTTCTTTTAGTTTACTTACTCCTGAATTGGGCAAAGTATGATGTATTTTTGAAAAACTCCAAACATATCTTTATATTTATATATTATATTATCATTAGTTCAGGATCATATCCCTGTAGTTTACATAAAACATTTTTGTAAATTTCTTTTGCTTCAACTTTTGATTTGACAAGATTTTTGTTTGAAAATGTACCTTTTAATATGTTACTTTTAGTTTTATTAAAGAATTTAACAAATTGTTTAAATTGAAAAATAATTGTCTTTGTTTTAAAAGCCAGGGTTTTTCAAATGTTCTTTTTTAATATAAAGATTCCTCATTTTAACAACAACAACAACAAAAATAAAAGAGTGAGGACTTTGGGTTTTATTTCTCAGACAAATGGAGCAAAATATTTTCCTCTAAATAAAAAAAAAGTGAATATTAAAAACATTTGGCCATGACGTAAACAACATGCTGGACTAAATATAAAATGAAATCTATTTTAATAATTGGATGAAAATGCTTCATGTAACAAATTCATTAAGAAAATTTCAAGCACACTGACATTTTGAGGAGATATTCTACTTCTGAGTAAAATAACTCTAAAAAGGTTCAGTCCTGACAGGCAGTTTCTCCTGCTCACTTGCTCCATAAGTGACTCCTAAAAACAGAAAATCAGATTCAGTTTCATGTAAACAAAACAAAGTTTACGTCTCTCTCTCTCTCTCTCTCTCTCTCTCTCTCTCTCTCTCTCTCTCTCTCTCTCTCTCTCTCTCTCTCTCTCTCTC
>JARVJO010000431.1:21158889-21203839 GCA_031762555.1 Cynodonichthys magdalenae | reverse complement strand
AGGGGGCGTTCCAGTTAAAATCTACCAATGGGAACAGGTAAATTACCACTTCCCAGGACTACTGGAACGCAGCAACATTTTGATATATTACTTATAACAGTGACTCAGGATGCAGCCATCATCCCCACATGAAAGGAGTATTTTTTATCACTCTTCCCAAGCTAAGATGCTAGGCTAACTGCTGGATTCCAGCAACGGGACGGGCTAAATTTGACCGAAAAAAATAATGGACTTAACGTCTGCTCCAAGCATTTTATCTGAGGTAAAAGACCAATACTGGACCTCCCGGGTCCTATCCCTGCACTGTTGATAAACAGGCACAGTAAACCTTATTGTTTTTACTATAGCCTGCTGCTAGCTTTACTCCTAGCATCCATGCTAGCCTCATACAGCGATCTACTGCAGTCAGTCACACATACGGTAATATTATACTTACACATATTCTAAATGTCACCATTATGTTTATTTAAACTATGCACACCAACATTTTTAACAATTCCACTCGCTGTCCAAGTCTGTCGAAGACCTCAACCCTCCAGACAACCTTTCAAATGAACTTTCCTGTGATTCCTGATGTCGGACGTGTCGAAATTTGCTTTAGGAAAGTTTTTCACTGTTACAGTATTAACACTGAATCTCAGTAAAATCCACTCAGATTGTCCAATCATTTGCGAGCGCGGGGGATGTATGCAAATGATGTGTGACATCACGAGTGAAGGTCCTCGTTAGGTTTATGTAGAACCAAGTCACAACAAGCATCATATTAGGACAATATATAAACAGCATTCTGAAGCAGATTGGGTTGAATCACTTCGGTTTTCCATCCTGAGCAACACATTAGTGACAGTGGAGAGGAAAAACTCCCTTTTAACAAGAGTCCAGTTTAATCTTCTGGATAGGTCCAGTTAAAACCCAGACCTCAGCCCACCTGAGACTTTCTGGTTTAAAATAAAGGTTGTTGGCCTGAAGACATTTGTACAAATCATTTTTTCTTTTACACTTTTAGAAATACTTCAAAGTAATTTTTCTTCCTCCTTTAACTTCTTTCATCTGATTCGTTTTTGCAAAATCATTGCTTTTGATCAAAGCAAAAATCTAAATAAAATGTTGTAAGGCGATAAAATAAAGAATGAATCATTTTGCAGGGCGAAGAGAAAAAAGTGTCAACATTTTAACAGTCAGCTTTTACTCACAAAAACTTTTTATTACGAGTCTATTGTCTGCTTTATCTCCGTGATCCTGACTGTTTAAAAATGACCCTTGTAATCTCTTCTGGGTGTTTTGTTATCACTCAGTCAGGAAAGAGCAGGAAGTGCCCTCCTGTTCGAATATTAATCTGTATCTAAACTGAGACCTCTGAGCCGTCCTCATTGTTTTCTGCTTCATGAAAAGGTTCCTTTAAAATGTCAAACAGGCAGTTTTTAATAATTATGCTGAAAATAATCTGAGTATGTGTTGCTTTTATCAACCTGATAAAGAAAAGGGGAAAAAAATCTAATAAAACTCTGCAACCAAAACTTTACAAAAAAAAATACAATTTTATTTAAAAATATTTGGCAAATGTAGCATCTAGTCTGAAAGAAAAAGCATAAAAAGAGCTTCAAAGCTGATGAAAGCGCAAAGCAGCTGTGCAAAACTACCAAGGTCATCATTGGCTCATTTATATATATTTATTTATTTTTCTACCTCTGAATGCCCTTTGGCCTCCAGACATTTTAAACCAACCAGAAAAAGCTTCAAACTAAATGAAACAACCGCATAATAGTTTTTTTGTTTACATCTGTCTAGTCTAAATATTAAACTGGGCTAAAAAAGAAACCAGAGCTTGTTTTTGTTGGTTTAAATAGCAGAAAAACAGTGAGGCGACCTGAACTCTTACTGCTTTAGAAAATGCGATTGGATCAGATTTTATGTGACACCAAGCAGCAAAAACATGTTACAAATGACCAGTTTTACTGAGGTATCAAACTATACTTCAGTAAAAACACGATTCTTTAATCAAAAATCTATAAAATATTCGAGGTGACGAACAAGAGAAATGGTTCCAGCATGAAGCCTGAATGTGTCTTTAATTAGAAACAATGTGAGATAAAATACAAGGTGACCTCATGGTTCACTGTGCATGAAGCCTTCAAATATGATGTCATTCTGCTCGTCTTCATCGTCGTGAATCATGACGTCGTTGAGTGAACTTTACTGAGCGTTTCACTCTGATGGAACAATCCTCTCGTCTCTTCGACCGGGTGAAAAAAACGCTGCAGTGAAACCTGAATCACTCTGAGCCAGCGGTGCGGTGTGTTCTCCCGCTGCCCTTTGTGCACCGTTCTTGTAGGTTTACAGACAATATTCCATTACAGCGTTAAAAGAAGCACATCAGGTTTTTACAGGGACAGAAAAATAGAAGTCCTGGCCTCAGTGGTAGACGAATCGAACTTTGTGGGAGTGTCTTATGTTAGCAAAACAAGACAAGAAAAGAAATGCTACACTAGCAGTCAATTCTGAAGAGTTTTCTGCTAATTTAATTTAATAACATTCTCTTCACACATTTACTCAATTTTGGCTCATTTTTATTGGTAAAGATACATTCTTAAAGTACCTGTGACATGCATATCCTTCAAATTCAAAAAGCCAAATTAAGCATCTTTATATTTACAAAACTTGACATAAAACATATTTTACTAATTTTGTTGCATAACTGACATTTTCATTCAAATATATATCAGCCAAAGTGAAACAGGAAGTGACATCAAAAGGGGAACTTTGGTTTTTGTTTGTTGAAACATTATTTGAACTCTGACTCTTCTTCTCTCTGACAGTGACTCAAAATAATCTAAAGAAACATCCGATTCTTCTTTACCATCTGTGTTAGTTGTATCAATGCTCTGTTCCAGTTTGGATATTCCCCTTTGACATCACTTCCTGTTACTTCAAACGCAAATATCTCAAGAATGGTTTGTCTCAGTGGCGTAATTTATTTTTTGCAACATGCCAAATAATGTTAACTTTACAAAAATACATTCATATTTATTACAAAAAACGAATGTCACAGGCACTTTAAAGGATGAACTCTGTCCTTGGTTAATTATATTTAGCTAATTATGCATTTTAACATCTCATTCCCAAAATATTGAGTTGAAACATTTAAGGCCATGTTTTAGACAACTTATGTTGACTTGTGAAAAGTTTGTTATGACTATTTTACTCATATCAGCTATATATTTGATCTAATTGTTAGCATTACATAATCTATAGGTCCAAAAGAGGCTTCCATTAGATTTGTTTTAAATTCCATCAAATTCCAGACCAAAAACATGCATCTTAGGTTAACTGGTGGCAGAAATAATGAGACTCTACAGAAATCTTATGAAGCTTTCACAGAAAAAAATCATCAGTAACTGAAAGTTTCTCTGCAAATCCAATCTTTTGTGACGACATAACAATAGAAAGTCTGATAAATGTAATAATCTTTGTTCTTGTTTTTTTTTTCTCCTCAGGTTGATCAGAATGCCAGAGAAGTCTTCAACCTTACGTCTGATGGAGAGTTTAATGCCGTCAAGTCTGTGGTGTTAGGCAGAGTGCATGGTAAGTGAGGCGCTGGTAAAAACAGAGAGGAAAGCTTTTTATGGGCTTAAAAGCACTTAATGGAAGCTGAACAACATCAGAACTGAGTCTGACACTCAGCGTGGCCAGTCTTTAGAAAAACCCAAAGTAAAAGAAAACACTGAGGTGTCCGTTTGTATTGTACTGAAAAATGAAAAACAAAAAGCTTGATTAGACTAAAAACAAGAACATCATTCATCTTCATTCACTATAGTTTCGACTTGCTCAGAGTTCGGTCCTTGATGAGGAGAAGAACTTTTAAAAACCTGAATGTACAACAGAATCTTTATCACTCGTTCTTTAATGAAGTTTAATGAAACCTTGAAAAAAGTTTCCAAAACATATTAAGACACACAACTGCCTGCTTGTGTAACAAACGTTGGTTCAGGCAGGGAGGATTTATAAAAAACATTAACCAGAAGGTCTGATTAGGGTTGCAACAGAACAATATCTGACAGCATGAAACAAAACCAGAGACTTTTCTCTGCTGGGAAGAGTTGATTAGTGAGTGAATGCAGCTGTGATGATTACAGACGAACAGCAGGTGTGTGACAGGTACGACAGTGAACTGAGAGGAAAACATGAGGCTGAACAGAAATAAAGAATAATTCAGAAACAAACCCTGGCAGAAAAAAAAACATCATAAAGTGAAACAGAGACTAAAAAAAACAGAAAAACAACCAAAGACTGTGACGATTAGGTGTTAATAAAACTTCTGTTCAAAGTTCCGTCCTTATCCACAGACAGAAGCTCCATGCTGGTCGGTTTGTTTTCTTCGCCGTGTGTTTAAGAGTTACTGTTAGTGGCGCTGCAGCTGGCATCACACGCCGTCCTCTTCCCGTCACGTGAGATTTAAAGCTCATTTCTTTGCATTATTACGAAGCGTCACCAACATGTGGAGTTTCAGTGCCGTGATTTATCCACTCGCTGGACGGGGGTGGGGTGTGTGTAGGGGGGTGAGGTTGTAAAAGTGTCAGAGTGACGAGTGTAATTGGTTCTGTCATGATTTATTCATGTTGCCCCTGAGCGGCTCCTTTAAAGACTTTCTGAAATATAAGCTGTGATTAACGTGAGAGGCTGCAGCCGCCGCTTCGTTTTACCGTTTCTGCTCATCATCAAGTTAGCGTTAAATCTCAAACAGATGTACAAATTTTAATTAAAATAACTGTAAAAAAATACCCAAAAGGCTACAAATCAGTCAGTCTTATAGGTGTTTAGCTCAAATTTTGTGGTTATTCTAAGCAATAAATATTTGTTCAAGATTTCTTTTTAAAATTTGCCATTCATGCAACTCTGTTAGCAAAATATTTCAAACCAGACAGATTTTAATGAAACCTCCTGGGAGAAAAATATATAGAACTGATCAACATTTATGGACTGAATTTCAAGATGGCTGCCTCAGCCAACCAACATTGGCAACATAAAACAGCTGTAACGCAGTCACCTCTGCTGATATTCAGCTAAAATCTGTTGTGGAAATAGTTGAGAGTTGTTCCCTCGTAACATCTAGAGCTGTTGCATTAACAGAAACTAAAGTAAGACTCTTCAGACAACTCAATAAATCTGTTTAAATAGAGAATTAGTTTAACTGTGAAAATGCAGTGTGAATACTTAAAGCTGAAAGACTAAATGCTTAAATCAGCCTAAAATAGCTTAAGTAGCTGAAATAGCTGGAATTTGTGCAAACAAACAGAAAGAGCACGTCTGCTGAATTAAGCAGTAAGAAGCTGACATTGTCATAAAAAGCTGACTTTAGCTGGAAAAAATAAAACAAATTAGCTAAAAAGTAGCTAAAACCCAGAAAACAGCTGAAAGAAAAATAAAAAGCATAAAATAGAAAGCTGAAAGAAGCACAACATGTTGAAATCAGCAGAAAAATAGAAAAAAGGTCAGGATGATAGCTAAAAACAAAAGCAGTAAAAAGCTAAAATCAGCTAAACAAAAGCTGAAGGAAGCTGGATTTAGCATAAAGAAGTTGGAAAAAAGCAGGATAGTAAAGTAAAGATTTACAAGCTTTTTAAAGGATTTTAACTACATCCATTTTCAAAAAGAAACACGGCAGAAAAAGCTAAATATCTCAAAAAGTATAAACTGCTGAAGCAACAAAAATCATAGCAGAAATGTCCTGAAGGAGCTGAAAGTTTTGATATAAACAGCACAAAAATTGTAGAATGAAAAACATGGTGAACAAAGTACAGAAGACACATGAACTCAGTGTGAATGTTTTATATTCACACAGTCCAGCGTGGCAGAAAGTTCCTTTTTACTGCAGCAGAGTGAGTGAGAGCGTTTCTTCACCGTCATCCCCTCCGTCAAACCTGAGACGGCAGAAAGTCAGATCAGGATCAGAAAAAAACCCAGCAGCTAAGTGGATTTTCTGTCTTTTCCGTCCAACCTCCTCATCCATCAGTCTAACTAATGGAGCCAGAAGGACTGAAGGAAGGGAGAGACGTGGTGTGAGGAGGAGAGCATCAGCTGAGAGGAGCTGGTTTCCTGCTGCTCTCATCAACATGCAGATGTGTTCAGGTAGAAAAACACAAACCCACAGTCAGCTCTCAGTCATCTGATCAGACACTGATGCAGCTGTTTACCGCGGTGATGTCGTCTCTAACAGCTGCTGTTTACATCTCTGTGAAGGAGCGCAGAGGAATGATGGAGAGTTAAGTCACTCCAATGAACAGATAAAGGTGGAAAATGATAAACTGTTGCAGGAGAAAGGAGGCAGACAAAACAAATGGTGACATTTTGTGGTTAAACTGTGAGAAACATGATTCAGATGAGCTCCACTTCTAAAAAAAAACATTTTTATTTTCTGGTCTTTGGCACAGCCTGAGACTTGTTTATTTTACTCCTAACTGTTTTTATTCTTTGTTTTACGTGTTTAAATGTTCTTGATTTTAAATGTACAGCTCATTATCTCAGCTGCTATTGTTTTAAAGTGCTTTAAAATTGAATTAGTAGTAATTCAGTTTTTCCAGGTACAAAATGAAGAAAGAAATAAACCTTACATTGCGCTGAAGTTGCTTGGAGTGAATAAGGGGTGCAGATATGATGAAGCACTTTACTGATCTTTAGCTTGTTTAAAGAACAATTTTAAAGGGGGGGGTTGTGTATTTACTAGGCACATAGTTCAATTTTAAACTACAGTCAAGTAACTATGAAAATGCTAGTTTAACCTAGCTAAATGCCATGAAAATGGCCTCCTACTGTTTCTGACACTCCCACTTCAGCATGTCTTCACAACAATGTGTTGGGGGCGGGGGCTTGGATAGGTAGGGAGGAGCTGAGTACAAAATAGGCGGAGCTTTGTACCAGCAAGCACCACATTACCTACCACAGGAGATTCAAGGATTTCTCAAATGTGCATGACTGAATCAAAGCAACACTTTAGGTATGTTTTTGATGAGGCACTGACATTATAAAATATAAAAACTTTAAAAGGTCGATTTTGCATAATACACCCCCCCCCCCCCCCCCCACTTATGTAGATTTGAATGAAATGGAGAGTTTTATTCATTATTTAATCAGTGCACAACAGAAAATTTAACATGAGCTACAAGTGTCTGCTGTCCTCAGAACAAGTTATTTGTAGATGAACTTCCAATCAGGGGCGGAGCCAGACTATATTGCAGGAGGTGGCACAGGTGGGTTTTTTTAGTGGGGCACATACGAATAAAGAAAAGCACTCTGAAATTGAAAATTCAAGATCACTGCAATAGCTTATTCCAAATGTCTTTAATTCAGCTGTTTTAAGAAATACTGAGCTGAAGTTTACATGATCAGAGCTAAGAAAAAAAAAAAAAACATGCTAATGCTAGTCACAGCCGTTTTTAGACTTAAAGCTGAATATTGGTGTAGAAGTTGCCAGAAACAACCTTTAACAAATTCTGAATGCTAATCATAAATTCAAGACGGCCACCACAGCTAACTTTAAAAAGCTATGATTAAGCCATTTTTAGACTAGTTGAGATGAAGTAGCTAAGAATCACATGCTGATTGCTGATGCTAATCCCAAATTAAGCTAACCACTAATGCTACTTTTATGAAGGGCTATAATCCATGTTTATAGTACAGTAGTATCGGAGAGCAATATTTAACTAAATCTAAATGCAAATACAAAATCCAACATCCCCACCCACTTGTCAGTAATTTGGGGGTGGCACCTCGGGTGGCCAATCAGGTACCAGAGGAGGCACTGGCCACACCTCTGGCTCCGTTCCTGCTTCCAATGAGTTTACTTTTACATCCTAATAGAAAATGAAAGCAACTAAATATTTAAGAAGTGTAAACCATATTTCTGTACTGGGTCCTTTTCTTCTCCGCCCAGCAGAACCTGAAGACCTGGACCCTCACCTGGCTCGGCTGGCGTCCCTCGGTTTCACCGGCTGTCTGTCGGTGGTTCGCTTCAACTCCATCAGCCCTCTGAAAGCGGCTCTGCTCCACCCGGACTCCAGCCCCGTCGCCATCACCGGACCTTTGGTTCAGTCCAGCTGTGGCTCTCTGGCTTCAGCCAATCACCACGCAGCTGAGAACACACACCGCGTTTCAGGTCCGTCACTCCCCCGTCGTCAGGCAAACAGTTTTAAATATTGTCCTGAATTCCTCACAATTTCTTCTTCTGGAAACATTTACTTTAAATTAGTTCTGAGCTGAATCATTTTCTAAATATTTCACTCTCTTTAGCCGTCTAGTTTCTCCTTTTGATTTTATTTCTTCTTGCCTTTTTTCCCTCTCTCTGCTTCAGACCAGTCTGATTCTGTGGGTTCTGGTCAACCTTTAGTCAATGCCATCAGGACCGACTCGGCTCTGATTGGAGGTACTAAACTCTTCCTGTCTTTGATCATCCTGATCCTGGAACCTGTTTTACCTCTGAGGGTCTCTTATCACAGACGAGCACTTTACCATCCAGTCAAGTATAAATGTTTCACGTGTTTGTTAAAAAAAAAAAAAGGAACAAAACAAAAAGTTTAAACGGAAGAATCAGATGTGCTTTCAAATGAGAGGAAAGTGATGTGAGAGGCAGGAGTCCATTTAAAACTAATTTCAACTTTGAAGCTCTGCCAGCTCAGATTGATTTGAAGTGGCGACTGAAAAAGGTTCAGTCTATAATTGTGTAGATTAAAAAAGAAGGCAGAACTCGGACAGAAAAAAGTAATTTGAAAAAGACCATTGAACCTTTTAGAGCTCAAAGGGGAGCAGATCTACTTTAACTGATACAGAAATTTGCTGATGAAAATACTTTTATATGCAATTTAAATATAAATAAAAAATAAAACAAAGTCACTTTAAATTGTAATGTACTTTAAATTGATTTTAAATTCCATCTAAAAGTTACTTTAGTTTTTCCCAAAAGTGCTCTGAATACATTTTTATTGAAACAATTTGACATTTTATTCAGTGCTTTTATCACCCGCTGCCTAGAAGGCTGCATTATCTGCAATATCTTAAAAGACCTTCCATGCAGAAAGAGGATGACTCTCAGCTACTACCACACCAAACTTTAGCTCAGGTTTTCCGTGAAGCCGACTGAGTTTTAGCTGTTTTTGTCCAGGTAAATGTCGACTAGCAGCATCTATCCTTTAAAAATTAATCTGTTTTACATTTACGTCCAAAATATATTTTCTAAGAGTTTTATTAAAATTTGTCCTCTGGTTCAGTGTGTTTCCATGTGGGGGCCACCAGGGGGCGCCTCAGAAAACCGGAGGGAAGATGAAAAAATTATAATTAAAAATTATTAAATCTAAAAAAATGTTTTAAATCATTATCAAACTGAATCTATTTTTCAATTATTTTAAAATATTTTAATAAAATATAATTTATAATATACTGAAACGTTAGTCAACAGTTTGTTTTTCAGCTGGAATATGAAACGGTGTTTAAAACACGTTAGTTAATAAAATTCCTATGCCAAACACATGTAATAATTATTGAATAAAAGGAGAAAAATCATTCCAAAAGCTGATGTTTCTTTACAAATTTTTATGATTGTTTGTGGATTTGTTAATGCTCTTTGGATGGGGGGGCTTGTGAAGTTCATGAGAGATTTTTCTAAAAGTCCAAACAAAAAGGCAAAAACATTTTTAGCTCCCCCTTCAGCAGCCGGTGATATAAACAGGAAAACTGCTTTTATTTTTTAACAAATCCCACTTTTCACGTCTGGGTTCCGTTTTGTGTTTCAGGTGTTATAGCTGTCGTCATCTTTGTGACGGTGACGGTTCTGGCCGTCGCCACCCGGTACCTCTACCGGAGGAAAGACACGTATCAGAACCAAGAGGGGAAACGGGTCCAACGGGAGGACAGTCCAGAGTTTCCCTTCAACAACCAGACGGACTCTCAGAACCTGTCCTGTGAAAATCCCAAGGAGTATTTTATCTAAGAGGAGGCCCGATGACTTAATGTGCTGCAGGCGTTTTAGTGATGGGGGGGTGGAGACAGGAGCATCCCGACGGCCCTCTGAGGTTTCGGTGCACTCAGGAGCCACTCAGACTGAACTCTGGCAGAAGTGGCTCCACAACAAACGCGAGGCGAAACGTTCAGTGTGTGTGTTTCTGTAAATCGTGGATGTGTTGATACAAACAGGCAACAGTGGACTTTAAAGATGGAGACACGTTTCACAGAACAGTCAACACGTAAAGTCTGATTCCTGTCTGTGCAGCAGTTCTGTCACTTTGTTATATTAAGATTTTTAATTAATGAAGATGCTAATATTCAGTTTATAAAGAGAAAACCTGCTCAGTCCTCTATGTTCACATGGGGGGGTTGGATTGCTTGTATGAGATTTTAATGGTTTTATGTTTTTTAGATTTCACTAATATCCATGGATATTTAATCTTTTTATTTCTTTTTCCTGAAAAACAGAGTATAAATCTGTATTAAATGATGTCTTTTCTTAAAGTGTTTCATTTTATTTCTAAACATGAAGAATAATTTGATAATCTTTGAAAACTACAGTCAATAATGATAATCAGGGTCTGAAATAATAGTTTTATGGTTCATCGTTGATTTGTGAAGCAATTAGGCTCGTTTTAGTGATTATAAAACAGTTTCAAGCACTTTATCAGTTTTAAATCAACATTTATATAAAGCCTTTGAAGCATCAATTTGGAGGGGGTGGGGGGTGGGGATTATTCCAAAAAGGAGGCTTCGCAAACTTTGACTTTACTTATCCTGAGTGGGGAAAACTGGGTCTTTGGTTTGAGATCAGGACATACAACTGAAACAAAACAAAGTGATGGTAGTGAAAATGAACCCTGGAAAAATACTCTGAACAACGAACCTGCAGGTCTGTATAAAGACTGGGAGGTGTGATTGCAGAGTGATAGCAGCTGGGCTGATGAGCAAATGAGGAGCAGGTGTGTAACGACCTGCAGCAGGAAAACTGAGGGAAATAAAAATGAGTGGCACAAAACGGAGGTCTTCCTGTGTCTTCACGGCTGCTTCAGCTCACAGAACACAAATAAATGTATATTAAATAAACTTGGACCAAACTGTGGAAAGTCAGGCAAATATTAAAAGTATTTGAAAAAAAAAACCTTGCAGCTCTACATTGATTAACTTAATTCACCAAGTTTACTTTAGTTTATTCTGTCATTTAAATAATCAGAATCGTCTTTTAAATTTAGCTTTTAGCTGATAAGTTCACGTCTCATTACCTTCAAGCTAATGAACCTGGAAGCTAAATGAAGCTGCACATCTGACACGGTTGAAAGAAGCTTGTTGTTTAAAACATCTTGCTTTTCTAAAGTTGGAAAATTCTTGAGCAATCAGTTTCCTTTTTTAGAACTGAAAGACAACACAAAAAGCACCGAGACTTTCCATACATGAAGACCTTTATTACTTTCAGGAGGTGATCAGGTGTGCAGCTCACACAGAATCTGTTAAATCCAGTTCACTTTGTGTCTCTGTGTGGAGGTTTTCTCCTCCATGCTGCCTGCAGGGAACCTCTCATCCCTGATCTTTTAATGCTTTCAACACTGAAGCTTTTAAAACCTCACAGCAGCACACACACACACACACACACACACAGTACCAAACTAATCATCTTCAGTATGACAGGTGGATTGTGATTCAGACAGATGAGGAGAAATAAAACATGAAAATCATCAAATGGGCTCTGCCATGCAGACATCCTCATAATGAACAAATTCTGATTTTAGCAGTAAAAATGAAGAAGTTTTAATCCAGCTGCTGATGAGAAAGAATCAGTATTTCTCTCCTAAACCCCAAAGCACTGATGGGAATCTAGTAAAATCCTCAAAATGCTTCTTTAAGACCGGATCTTTCTGCATTTTCTGATCTTACCTAAACATGTTGTCTGTAGAATTAGTCCAGTCACTGGAGGAATAACCTTGTTTGTGCAGCTGCAGCATGAGATTATCTTTGAGAACCAAATTTACCTGCAAACACAGCAGAACCACGTCAGTGTCATTTCTTTTTTATCCTGCTGTTCATTTGTAAAATCCAAGCAGGGATGTTTACGTTTTGACATTCACATGTTTTTTTTTTAGTGACCAACATGTTTTCAGTTGGATTCATAAAGTTTGAAAATACGCCTCAGTTGAGCACTTTGTTTACATCTGGTGTGGACCCGCATTTTAGAATTTCATGTCTGGAAACTACTGGAGTAAATTTTCAAGCTGGGCTAAACCATAAAGTTGATAAAGTTCAGGATAATCCTTTTATGTCTGATTTCCCAGTTTGCAACAAGAAAAACACTTCGTAAAAAATATAGTAAAAGAAAATCTACTTTTTTAGCAATTAAATACATTTTGGTGTGTACTTGGAGTTGAATTTAGTTTTTCCAGGTGCTGCATAAATATCTTTATATTCTGTTTGGGTCCTATTTTTCAACCTGTTCAGTTTTTCAAACTAGAATGAACCGGTCAGGACGCTGGAGGGGCACATCCTCAAAGCAAGTTGATATGAGACACACCCCAGGAAAGGGGCGGGGCTTGTGGAGTTAAAATGAGGAGACCAAATTATTGCAGTTCCGCTTTATATAGACCCCAACAGAAGGATTTAAATGTGAAAAAAAAATTAAAAGAGAAGAATGAGTCAAATGTCTAATAATATTTACTTGTAATATTTAGAAAAGTTGCATCTGCAAAAGCTTTTTATTCATTCATCTTTATGGTACAAACATTCCTGGAAGGGTGAGCCGACTATAAAAGCTTTATTAGGTGATTTGAGATGTGGTTGAAGCATCCCCCATCCAAGTTAACATACCAATGCTGTATAAACCATGCAGTAAACCTTTAAATAATACCTCATGCATAAAGATTTATGCCAACGCAGCTGTTATCCAAAGAAATATTTTTGCTCTTTTGTTCTGGTACATGAATATTACTTCTTTTTTTTGCACTCTCAGCCCCTTTGCTCTTTTGTTGCTTGGAGATTCATTACTGTTCCACTTGAGCAAGTTGCTTTGCATAAGAACACCAATTAGACACTTTGAGTTAAATGTAGAGGTGGCGTCTGCAGATGAGAAGGAATCAGTGAGACAGACGGAGACGTGAGAGGAGCTGGTGGAGAAGCTGAACTCGGACGACACGGTGACAGGCAGACTGTGTTTCTCCCTGCATGGCTGCTTTATCGACAGGCAGAGAAGTCGTTCAACAGGACAAACAAATCAGTGAAATAAACCTCAGCAGTACACACACAAACACCCCCCCCCCCCCTCACACACACACACACACCGCTTCCAGCTGTAAAATCCATGAGCTCAGCAAGGAGTCCTTCAAATTAAATGGAACTGTGCTCACTTAAAATTAGTCGTCAGTTAAAATCTGCAGCCTCTGAAAGTGGCCACAAGAAATAAAAAGTAAGATACATAAAAATGTCTCGAAATTCTAAATCTAAAAAAAAAAGTCCTCTGGACGAGTTCTTCTTTGTTGAAAAAGTGTCATCTCTTTTCCAAGAAACTTCTTCAGTCTGAGGTGTTTCAAGTAAACTCGGACTTTTAAGCAGTGCCCCCACATGGTGGAGTTTAATGTTGACAGTCAAAATGTGTTCACATGCTAAAGAGAACCATCAGCCTAACAAACTGCTTGTCAGGCCTGAGTCATTTTCACAATAACAGCATTGTAAGAGGGGGACAACTGGACACTGAGACCTTCAGCCCTGTTTAATGACGAGAGACACAAAGCAGAAACTGGATGGCCCAGCACAGAAGAGCAACATTATCAGGCCAGGACTCCGCAGTTTACGCTCATATGCAGGCCAGCGTTCACTATTTTTACAATGCTATTATTGTGAGTATGACTCAACCCCCTGAGAACAACGATTCAGGGTACTAAGGATCAGTTGTTAGGCTGATGGTCCTTTTTGAACAATAGGGATAATCAGAGCACTAATGAGCTGTTGTTGGACTGATGGTCCTTTATGAATAATAGAGGACTCTAACCATCGGTTGTTAGGCTGAGGGTCCTCTTTTGTATGTGAACAGTGTTGATTGTCATTATTAAACTTGTTTGTCCACTGTGTGAAGGTACTGCTTATGTTTCTGAGCTTATTTGTAACTCCTCAGACTGAAGAAGCCCTTTGGAGAAGTGACAAAAAAATTTCCACAAAGAACTGGTCTAGAGGACCAACTCAACTTTCATCACATTCTTCAGTCCACTGAAGGACCTCCATGGAGTTCAGAAAGATAAAAGGTTAATGAAGCAGAGGTTGTGGTTCCACCTGTAATGCATCATCAGTTCTTATTGAATTTATACTTAAGCTTAACACTTGTGCTCTGGTGTTTTAAAGTGTCTATTAGTAGTTTGCAATGAAACACGTCCATTAGGCCCCACAGGCTTCAGAGCATTAGTATTACTGACCAGCCCTGGCATAAAGGTTGTAAATGATTGACAGATGTGATGTGCTTAAGAGCTGCCCAATTAATTTTGACAAATGGCTCGTTGTATTCAGCATCAGGATGTGCAGCAGCATGAAATGAGCTTTAATCACTGCCAGTCATCGCAGGTCTGATGTTCTCCGTTCTGCTCCGCTGGACGGAGAACATGTTTGTTTTGTAGATGAGCTGAAAGGGGAGCTGCTGCACATCTGGGCTGTGAGAAATGCACGATGTCACGCATGAAAGGAAACATACAGTCGGCCATGTTTAGATGTCGGTCACTCTGATGATCCGTCTTCAGTGGGACATTTGTCACAGGATGTAGTGGCTGAATACTGAAGCCAGTTTTTGTTATAAACAGTGTCAGAGCTCCTAATTTACAGCTGATTCCTGAATATAAATCAAGCTGGAGGACTTCAAATTAAAATGTTCTGCAGATGATTTGGAAGCAGTTTGTCTTCTTGAATAAACCATAACTTCTCAGATTTTGTTTTTGTAGTTTCATTTATCTTTTGATTTAATTTTTTATAATTCTAAGACAGCACATTTTCTGATTAGGCAATAATAAAGCACAACTCAGTTAAGTTGCTAAACCTAAGTTCTATCTAGTTATCTTTCAACCCAAATTTTTAAGCTTTGTTATAACTGAGCTCATCTTGTTGCATAAATGTGTTTAGATCAGTGCCTGACAGAAGATCACTTTAGCTTTGTGGTTAAATACAAAATAATCTGATGTTCAGATCCAGTTTTGCTTCTTTAAAACAAACAAATAAATAAAAGATTTGGTCAACTTCCAGCAGACAACTAGAGCTTCACTAACGCATTTTAAAGAAAGGAGTCATACTGCCACCTAGTGGTCAAATGTTAAACAAGCAGTGGTATTAATTATTAGTTCAGCTCCAAGCCTGGCCCTTACCTTCCTACACTCAATTCTAGTTTCCCAAGAGTAGGACAAAGGGCTGGTTTTACCAGGCTACTCCAACACACCTGCTTTCAATGACTTAATTATTAACTCTTCAGCCTGACAGATCAGCTTAAACTTCCTGCAGAAGATTCAGGAAGCTAAAGTATTCAAATTTGAATTAGGTTCTTCAAGAAAAGAAAGTTAATTAACAAAATACGATTATGGATAACTGTTTTTTATTTATTTATTCATTTGTTTGTTTACTTAAGTTATTTTCCCAACAAAAATAAGTAACAAATGCAAGTACAGTTACAAAACAAGGACAGGAAATAGAACACAAAATATTCTAAATGCACTAGAGGTGACGTTAAGCATTTTGACCCACGCTCCATTCTAGCAGGTGGCTGTAATGCACACAAGTTGATCGCCAACCGCCAATAAAACATATGAAGAAGAAGACGGATCAGTTTAAACCAGGTGACGAATCTTTGCACCTGAAAGAGTCGGAGTCTCAACAGAACTTTTCCCAAATTGACACTTTTGATTAGGATGAGAAAAAAAAAAAAAAACTAAAAAAACAGAAATGTTGACTTTAGTCAGTCGTTGTTGCTCTAAAGTTGGGTGTGGTAACGATTAGAGGGTCATTCACAACACTTACGATTTAAACGAAATTATTTAAACTCCATTGCAAAACAAGATTCTAGTTTAAAACTGACATGAAAGGTAGTGGGTGATATTCATGACAGCTTCCTGTTAAACAGCAGGAAGTTGCAGTTGTTCCGTTTACTCTCTAGTTTAAATGTTTTAGCTCTTTAGTTAATATTCATATTGTTGTAATATTTTACCTTTATTAGTTTGAAATGTTTTTTTTTTAACTTTTTGTTTCCTATCATGCTTGTTCATGCGAGGAGGGTAAATTGAGATATAAGTGAGGTACCTACTTCATAAAAAACAAATCTGGATTACCGCATCAAAATCCAACATGGCCGCCATTATAAATAAAATGGTATATTTGAGGAAACTATGTTTTCTAGTTTTTATATTGCTTAAAAAATACAGTTATCTTAAAGAATTGTGGTGGCCGAAGAATAATTCATGGTGGTTGAGACCACCACTGGCCACCCCCTGGCTCTGTCATTGCACCTGGTGGATAAAATGATTCCCTCTGCTTGCTAAGATCCATCAATCTGACAAGAAAAACAAGCTCCTTTGGTACACACCAGAACTCCTACCTACTTGAATATCTCTCATCCAAAACACTATTTCCTCACATTGCTAGAAAAACACTCCCCTCAGCGACATCAACGCACCACTTATTATTTCTCACCAGATTCTGTATGAAGCTACCAGGGTCAAAAAAAAAAAAAGCCACACACAGCTGCTGTCTTACATTTTATTGTGATGGGGAGTCATAAAAATGGAGCAAACCTAAAAAAAAGCAAAGGATACAAAAAGACAGCGGATTTACAAAGAGGTTGGAGAGACAGACAATTCGCAGCCTTCAACAGTACAACGGAAAATACAAAGTTGGCACAGAACAGAAGACAGAGCGGCGGGACGATGCAGATTTGGCTTCAAAACGTAAAAAAAAGGGAAGAAAAATAAACGTCTTCAGAAGAATATCCTTCATTAAAAAGGTGACGACTCATGCGTTTAAAATCACAGAATTCAGTAGCTTAATAACAACGCAAAAATGCACATGTAACAGTTTGTTTCTCACTTCATTCCTGTTTTTTTTCCTCTTCTAAAAACAGTCAAGTTTACAGAGTACACATTTTATTTCATTGTGTTTTTTTTTTTTTTTTTTTTAGGTTTTCATTGTTTTGTTAAAACAAACTTGAGCTCCCAGAACCACATGTTGGGATTATTTTGTTTGTCTCAAGAGTTTTTTTTTTATTTTTTCATACTAAAATATATTATTGTATCAATTCAAACTACAGTAATGTACACTACAATGTGTAATAAATAACCATAAAAGAAAACAATATAAAAATAAGACACATTAAATATAAAAAAGTCTTCTAAAAACTAAACCGGATTTTTTTTTTTTTTCAGTGAAAAGGGCTCTAATACTGCCTTTATGACAAAAACATACTGGACATGTAAAAACTATAAGGGGGGAAGAAGGTGAAAAAAAATAAACACTGTTCGGTAAAATCAACTCAAAACTCTTCAGGCACCATATTTTGTAACGTTTGCTACTTGAAGTGCGGGACAGCTTATCACAGTTTAACAACAAGTGCATCGAACTTATTCTCTTCTTTTCATGTAAATTAAGAAGATTTTTGCTTTTTATTACAGGATCAAACACTTGAACAGCTTTGACAATCTTTTTTTTTTTTTTCCAACTAATTTTTACTACAACGTTTGATAAGTTTAATGAATTTTTGTCAATTTATTGTAAAAAAAACATTTCAAATTTAGTTTTGATCACAAAAAAACAAACAAAAACAAAAAAGACAAATCTGCAGTCCTGTGCAAGTGAACAAACATTAGTGAATGTGGTTCCTGTGAGTCAGAGAGGAACATAATACTGGCTACATGTGTGAAGAAATAACACTGTTCAATGGCACTTTTAACAGCACACAGGTCTTGCATAAGGCTGGAGGCATTGGGGTGGAGCAGGAAACAGCCCTGGTCCTTCACATACAATATGACTTCTTATATAAGCTAACAATACTGAAACACTGAAAGTAAAGTAAACCGAAACAAGGAGAAGCTCCGTAGGATTCAGCGTGTGTGATTAGGTCAGAATCTTTGATGGTGACCCCACCCGTTCAGGTTGCGCTGGGTTGCAAAACAAATGCGCCTGACGCTGGCTTTGAGGTTGTGACCATTTCTTCCCTGATAGGACAAATTTGGTTATGGCATAAAGAAGCCGCCTTCTGACCCCCCCGACCCCCTTCGTCCCCGCCCACAACCCTCCCCAGGAATACTTTGTTTTCCTTAAGGCTAACAGTCAAACTGAAAACAAAATTAATGCTAGCTAGCAGAGACTAAAACTAACACAAACAACATTTTGCTAGCTAGTGTACACGTATAACACTGAAGGGCTTACAATGCATGAGGCATGTATCCGTAGGTAAACTAGGAATACTGTAGTGCAGAGGTTTTTGTTCGTAGAACTCAATAAAATACTGATTTAGGAAACTTCATTGGCAATAAAAAGGTATAGAAATCTTTCTCTTCTTTACAGGTTAAAATGGTTTCAAACAATAACAAGATTAGTAACACTGACTGGCTGAGTAATAAAAAAACAAAACGATCAGGGAAAGTCTCAGTAACAAGTCTAACAAGTTGATGGATGGGTACTACTTCAAAATCTGTACTTCTATAAACAGTTTAAACACTAATAATTCATTTCTCACAAATAAAAGTTACCTTTTTTCTCTTTTTTTTTTTAAGTTCAGGCACACCGGGGTTTTTGTACACAGTAGTGGACCGTTAAGATTAGGCAACTTCCGAGACTTGCTTCTGAAGCGGTTTTGTCTTTAAAAAGAGTTCTGATGGCCAACAAACGTGAATCGTTCTTTTCCTTCATTTGTTTGTCACCACTTCCTGCGGGGGCTCGGCGCTGTCTGATCCCTCCCTGATTTTGTCCGTATCTGCTTCACAGTCTGCCGTTTTCTCTGCTGCCTCCTCCTTCACGTTTGGCTTTTCCTCCAACGTGCTGCCTTCCAGGTGATTATTCCCCAACTCAACCTCGACCACATCGCAAGAAAATTCCTCTTGCTCCCCTACGTGTTGAATGTCTTCATCAGCCTCTTCCTCTGCCAAACCGTCCTCCTCTTCATCGTCGTCGTCGTCGAAGTTACCTTCGTAGATCTCACACTCGCCGTCGTCCACCTGGACCACCCGGATGTCGTCCATGCAAATGGCCTCGTCGTCTTCGTCCATCTCTTCCTCGCTCTCCCTCTCGTCTGAGTCCATCTGGGAAGGTGGGGTCGTGGTCCGGCTGTCCGTCTGCGGGCCGACACCGGGACTGCCGAGCTCTAACTGGACCTTGCGTGGACTCAAGGCGGAGCCCGGGTTGGACCCGTCTTTCTTGCAGTAGGAGTAGCGGTGGTTCATGTGCTGAGAGTAGGAGCCAGAGTGAGAGAAACGCTTCCCGCACTTGTCACACTGGTAGGGTTTCTCCCCGGAGTGCAGCCTCGAGTGTTCGATCAGGTGGTGTTTGTGTTTGAAGGCCTTATTGCAGATGGTGCATTCATGGGGCCGTTTTCCTGCATAGGAGACAAAACACCAGAATATAAAAGACCAGACTCAGACTGAACTCTAAAGAGGCGGGTTTTCAAATAGGATTTAAAGGACTGTAAGAGTCGGGCGGCACGATGGCTCAGTGGTTAGCACGGATGTCTCACAGCAAAAAGGTCCTGGGTTCGATCCCTGGTTCTGACCTGGGGTCTTTCTGTGTGGAGTTTGCATGTTCTCCTCATGCTTGTGTGGGTTTTCTCTGGGTACTCCGGTTTCCCCCACCCCTAAAAACATGTTGCCTTCAGGCCCAGGCCGCCCTTGAAAAAGAGGGGACTTGCCTGGTTAAATAACGGTAAATAAAGGTTATTCTGAGTCGGGAGGCCAAAAGCTTGTTCCCCTATGTGTTTATATTTAGCCTCTGGCTGCACCAAGAGGACCTGGAAGATCTCAGTCATCTTTAGGGCTTGTAGAAGTCCAGTAGTTTAATATTTCACATATTAAAAACCAAACCATTTCAAAATTTAGAAGAACTTAAAAGAATCAACATTTTTTCATAGAATTCCCTTTTTTCTAGAAATCTATATTTTAAAAAGGACAGTTCTGTTTGTGTTTATTTATAAAGTCTTAGTCAGGTTAGGGTTATACTGAAGAAATACCTGTGTGTTCATATTTGTGTCTGAGCAGCGAGCTGCCCTTCTGGAAGACCTTGGAGCACAAATCACAGGGATAGACGCCGATTTCCATCCGCCGCCTCTTCGACTCCTGCTCCTCTGCAGTCAGACTGCCGTCAGTGTTGCTCTCTGCACGTTTCTCCTGCTGGACATGAGAGAAAATGTCTAAATCAGCACAGAAGGCACTGTTCAAACATGTAAAACAACTTTAAATGGCAACATAACCAACCTTGTGGCCGTTAAGTACAACAGTCTTGGCCCCAGTGGTGTTGCTGGCTGTAGTGGCGTAGGTGTAGGTGAGTTGGGGGATGAGGATGGTACGTTTGGTTGTGGTGTTGATGGCACTGAGGCAGCCCACCGTACCCTGACCAGCAATGGCCACTAAAGTGGGCAGCTGTGTGGCAGTGACGATGTTGACGGGGTTTCCGGCTTGAGGCGTGGTGACGTAGATGGTCCGACCCTCGAGCTGCTCCTTCCTCAAGCAGGTCAGGTTCATGGGGTGGTCTTGCTGCTTTGTGAGTGGGGCAGGTTCGCTTTCTGACGGTGCCGCGATTTGTTTGGGAAGAGAAAGGTCCAAAGGTTCTGCCTGGGAGTCTATGGGTTCTGGGTCTTCAGGCTCACTTTTAACAATAACTAGATCCTCATTGGTGAGACTGAGGGATGCTGAGTCTGCTGGGGAGGCTCTGTCGGATACAGTTTTGTTAGCTTCGTCTTGGGTGGCCTCTTCTTCTTCTTCTTCTTCATTGTGATTCAAAGTGTTTTCTGAGCTGGAGTTAGTGATTTCAGTCTTTTCAGAAGCATCTATATCCTCACTGTGGCTTTTATCAACTTTTGTCCCAAAGTTCATCTTGATAAACCATTTTCGAACCACTTCCACTGGAATACTGACGGACTCTGAGATCTTGCTCAGCTCCTCGTCACTGGGGTTGGCATTGGAGGCAAAGTAAGTCTTGAGCAGGGACAGGAGGTCCTCTACGGGCGGCTCCTCCAGCGTCACCCCGGCTTCGCTCAGCAAATCCGCGAATGATGGATCCAAAGTGGCGGAATCCACCGGCTCCCCGTTGGCTGCTTTGCGGTGCTGGAGGAGGTGCAGCGCCTCCAGGTTGTCCGGACAGTCGTCACATAACAAACAGGTACCGGAGCTGCTGGGTTTGGGTGTCTGGGCTGACTCGGACAGTTCAGCAGATGCCAGGGATTTCTCTGTTGGCTCCGCCTCCTCGTCTTTAACAGGCTCTGCTTCTGGCTCTTTTCGGACAGAGAGGTCCGTTGCCTCGGGGGTTGGGGATTTATCTGTTTTAGTTGGGATGGGGGGCGCAGCAGCTGTTGTCAGGACTTTAAAAGCGGGAGGAGGGCTGTTTTTGATAACAAGGGGCGTGGGCAGGGTGGTGGCAGCGTTGGCGGCCGCGGGGCCGATGCTGTAGTTGATGATTATTTTTGTAGTGCCGTCGTGATCCACAAAGGCGGGCAGGCTAAGGATTTGTTGCTGCGGCTGCTGAACAACGATTCCCTGCTTCCCCTGCGCCACCACCCCGTTGGCTGAACCCAGCACCTGCCTGAGCACGTTCCCGTCCATCGCCACTTTGAGCACATTTTGCAGGTCGTTCAAATTGATGCTGACCGGCGACATCAGGCCGACGGTTGGTACGACCATAGCCACGCCCTGAGGCAGCGCTGCGGCCGGAGCCGCGGCCGGCTGCGTCGTCTCTCCGTTCCCGACATCTTTACTGTCGGTCGAAGCAGCCGGCGTCGCCATTACAGGCTTACACTCGTATTCCACAGGTTCAGATTTGATCTGGGTGACGGGCAGCTGCTCCTGGAGGGGTTTACTTTCAGTCTTTTCTTTCAGAATCTTTCGAGCGGGAGCTATCCGAACATGTTTCGTTTGTATGATCGGAGAGGAGGGCTTAATCGCGGTTACGCTCACTCCGTTGGGGGGTGCTGAGGCTACACACTTCTTGCTACTGATGTGGGAGCTGTAAGAGCCCGAGTGGGAGAATCGCTTCTTGCAGTTTGAGCATTCGTACGGTTTCTCACCTGGAAAAGTCAAAGAGGGAAATGATGTCAATCTTTTAGAACAAGACAAGGTTTATGTTGCCAGTTCTGTTTAATTTGTTTAAATGCCTCAAATTAACTTCAAAACGTTTTCTCAGGAAGGCACACAGAACAAGTAAAGAGTCAAACTTTAACTGTCTACAGTTTACTTCAATCCCTTCTTATTGCCTACTGCTAAAGCTGTGGAAGGAGAAACAACAACCAAACTAATAAAAGTCCACAAAGTAATCCTTGGTTGAACATTTACAATTTAATAAGTCGTGGAGTCAAACCGATTCAAGATAGTTGCTTCAACAAAGAAATTTTACTAAACATATAAATGGCTACAACTCTAGAGATTATAACTTATTGTAAAAATATTAGTAAATATTTGAGTTGCTGTTAATCTATCAGTTGTTGTGTTGGCTGTGAGCCGACGCACTGTTCCTTTGTTGTTGTTACTCCTCCCCGTCGTCACAGATGCTGACAGTGGACGGGATGGGCGGGGCTTACTCAAGTATTATTCAAAACTACGGCTCAAATATCAATAGTTTAGAAAACGTCACTTTTGTTTTGCTGGCATTAAAAATTACAGTTTAATATCTAAAATATAAAAATATATTTAATCTTGGGGTGTATTCACACCAGGAAAGCACTTTGGTCCACTTGTTTGGTCTGGATTAAAAGTGGACTTTATTTTTTTCCTTTGGTGCGGTTTGCATTCACATTGTGCTTTTTAGCAAGCGGACTATAATTTAAAAACAAAACCACACAGGTGACGGTCATTGCTCCCATTGACAGAAATGATCGGGGGGGCTGGACAGAGCACAGACCTGGACATAAAGACGATGCTGTTAATACAACTGCAATACCATTTAGAATATCAGGAGCAGCTCATCCAGTGGAGGTTTTATGATGATATACGTATAATTTTAGGACGCTGTTGGCAAATGTGTGCTGCAACCTAAAAGAGACGGGATGCTCTGTGTTTCCTGACTCACAACGGCTTATTGTGTTCTTGTGTTAGCGTTAGCAACATTGAAGGGCTAATGTTGCTTAGCAACAGTGGCTTGTGCAGTCCAAAAAGGCGCATGTTTCCTGTAGTTGGTTCAGTTTGAGGCTGGTCTGTATTCACACCAGAAGCGAACCGCACCAGAGTTTGTTTGGAAGCAGACCGAGACCACCTCAATAATGGGTCTTGGTCCGGTTGTTTGATCCGCACCAGGGTTCACATGAGGGGATTCACACCTGCATAAAGGTCCGGACCAACGAGGGAAACGAACTCTGGTCCGTTTAAAGCGGACCAAAGTGTCAGGTGTGAAAACACTTTAAAATAATCGAACAGAGAATCTGACATTTTCTACATGAAAGCCTTTTAAAGTTGGACGGCTGAGTAAAAAAAGTGAATATACAAACTGTTTGAGGCAGGGAACTGCAACCTGCGGCTCTTTAAAGCTTTGACCAAAACTACATCAGATAGATTTAGCAGATTTTCTGTCCATTTGTTTGCAAATGTTGGAAACTACTAATACACGGAGGGAAACATGCTGATTAGATCATGCTAGTGGTTTGTTGAACACTTTAAAAGTATTTTTTTTCCCTCAAATCCATCAGCAGTTTTTTTTGAATACCTGTAGACAAGATATGAGAAGAAACATGGTGATTTTATTATATAATGTTGAATCTGGTATGAACTATATCAGGTATATTTTACTTGTTTATATGAAAATGATCTTTCTTATACTTAAGTGTAAAAACAATATTAACTGTTCAAATTCACTTTATATTTGTAGTTAGGAAACCAACACTTCAACAAACTCAAAGTTGATAATCTCTGTTGTAGTGAGCTTTGTGGCTCTGGACACACTTTATTAGTGAGCCAAGCAGCAGAAATGGACCCCCGGTTAGAGGAGTTTGAGACGCTCACCGCTGTGAATGCGCAGGTGCTCTTTCAGATGGTGTTTGTATTTGAAGGCCTTGGAACATTCGGTGCACTTGAACTTGCGGGTTCCTCCTGTTCCTCCTGTTCCTGCGGTCGACTGGGAAATGTGGCGCTGAGACAGAAGAGAGCAGAGTTCATGCAACAGAAACCAAAGACCTGATACACTGCAGAGACGGTTGGGTTGAAGGAATCAGTGAGAATGACACCAGATAAAGGGAACTGTAAAATGAATAAACTCAATATTAAACGAGCTTTGGCAGCCAGTTAAATTAGCTATGGCTCGTGGAATATTAAAGCTGATTTCAGTGTCACGTCAGTGCCCTGAGGTCTTGTTAAAACGTGTGAGTCGACACCTTCTGGTTCTGGGGTTTGATCTGCTCCCTGTTGCCCCGGTGGTGGCTCATGTGCCTCTCCAGCTGCGAGCGGTAGGTGAAGGTGTAGCTGCAGTGCGAGCAGCTGTAGTTGTCCTCGCTCGTCTCGTGGCGATACTTGATGTGTTCCTTCAGCGAGGCGTTGCGTTTGTAGCCCCGAGAGCAGTAGGGGCACGTGTGCAACTGGGAAAAGGGGTCCGGTGTTCCTGTGGAGGAGAACACACGGAGGTGATGTCTACAACATATGGACTTTAAATCCTATATTAAATCCAGATCAGTCTTGTTTACCTTTTTATTGTGTTTTTTATTTTTATATTTTGTTGTAAAAGGAGGCAGAACTCTTTATATCTGTAATATTATTTGATATCAGTGTTTTATTGAAAGCCTCGACTCTATTTGCTGCTTTAACTCGTCGCCTGTGAAGGAAACAAACTGCCTAAAGAGAACAGCAAACATTTGCTGTAAGATTATTGGATTACAGCCCAGGATCACATTTTCTCTGAAGAATTCCTCAGACTGCCTTCAGCCTGATTCAAAATGTTCCCAGGATGGGAACTATTTCTTATCCCAGCCTCTTTATTTCTTCTATAATTATTCTGCTAAAGTACAACAGAGTGTTAGGGCAAGACTACAAATTATTTTATTTTAAATGACGACGAGTCCACTTCCTGTTTCTGGGTTGGGTGGATACTGCTGTGGACGGCCTCCATGACTCCTAATTTACACTTCATGTGGTTCTGCTCCGCATTTATACTGCGTCCACTCTGCTCCAACCCGCTCCGGTGTGAAGCACAGAGGAGGTCAGGAAATGTGAGATAAATCCAGTGATTAAAAGAATCAATTCTGTGGACTCCAAACACAGTTGAAACTGCATGGCTGTTGTCTTTTTAAGACTTCTGATTTCAGAATAAAATCCACGTGTTCATGTGTTCATATGTTGCTTCCCAAACAGAACCATACATTCTGACAGCATTTGTGTAAAAAACATCATTTATTCAATAATATTGCTAGGATTTCAACAAAAATTAGTCTGCTTTTTGTGAATTACTTTGAAAATACAGATGTTGTGCTTGTTTCTTTTCCTGTTGGTGCGATGTGATCTTTATAGATCGACTCAGGAGCAGCTCTGGTGTTCGGCAAAAATGGTATCGAATCTAATTTTGGTGGATCACCGTCCACTCACCACCATGCAGAGCCAAAGCACATATTCTCATTGATCATAATGGTTGTGTATCTGCTGCAGAGGTCGGACCGGACCGGACCGGAGCAGAACCGCATGTAATGTAAATTAGGGGTTAGTGTCACTGTGTTTGTGTCACTTCCATCCATATTATGCGACGACTAAATCCATCAATGCAGCCATTATGGCTCCAGTTCAGTTTATAAATAACACCGATACCAGAGTAGAACTTTACAAAGAGCTCAACATTCTTAATTTTACCACAGCGGTAAGACAGGATTCTAATATTAGGCTCCAACTTTATTCTCACAATTAAAAAAATCTAAAATGTCATAAACTGCCAGAAAAACTCTGTCAAACTAAAATACAAATTAAAAAGATATTTTTAAAGACAAATAGGATTTGTTGTGTATAAATTGTTTTTATTTACTGACTTTTTAAATCTAATTTATTGTTTTATTTAACAAAATGTGTTTGTTATAATATAAACTGAGACGTCATCGAGTTCAATCAAATGTTACTTTGCTTTAAAATTTCACGTCATTTATCCTGATGTTACATGTTATTAACTGTCTGTGCTGACACACAACTGTTTCACTTCAATTTAAACTTTTTCTCTTAGGAAAATGTAAAAAATATAATTATTTTTTAATAATACTTATTGAATAGAAATATATAATAAATATAATACTTTTTAATATTTAGATGAGACATAAACAAATCCAAAATAGAGTATATAACATCATGAAATGTCTTTAAAGCAAAATATTTCAATGCTTTTTAGAAAAAAAGAAGAATACAGTTTTAATGACCAACTTTCAAATCTTACTTTAAATTAAAATTAAAACATTTTCAAGGACTTTTTATGTAACTTTAAACTTTCTCCTTAACTTCTTCTGTTTGATCTCATTTCTAATGTTATTTTTTTCACTATTTCTGTTGTGCAAACATCACAACTGTTCTCTATAAAATTATCTTAACAAAAAAAACAACTTTACAAACCTGATTTATCTGGAAAAAGTATCAAATATTTTTCCATCTTTAGACTTTCAGAAAATATACAAAAAAGTAAAAGAGAATTAAAGAAAGCTGTATTTGTTACCGTTTTCATCAGCGTTTCCTGTCTCTGCTGGACTCTGCTCGTCTTCAGGTGCTTCAGGGTAAATGATGGGCGTGTCGCCCTGCTGGAGAATCTCCTCCACTAGCTCATCCTTCACCTCCTCCTCTTCCTCCTCCTCCTCCTCCGACACACACTCCTCCTTCACTGGAAACACACACGCTCAAAGGTGAGGATCTTTTCTGCAGAACTTGCTTTTACATCCTTGACATTTTTTTACTTGCTGAATGTTTCTATTCAAATCACAAATAATCCTCTAATAAGTTCAGATTTAAATCTTTAGTTGCTGCTGTTTTGAGAAGCCACCACTAGAGAGCGCCACATGACTTCTAATAATAAGATTTCTGTGAGACAAACATCAAAATTGAACAAACAAATGTTCAACATAGATTTTTGGATTTTTTTATTTTTATTTTGTTTGGTAATATTCTTAAAACTACCACAAAATTAGAAATAAATCTTGAAAAATGAGCATTATTACACTGAATTGGATAATCTGAAAGGCTTTTTTAAGAAGATGTTAAATATAAGTAAAACTTATAAAAGAGGTCAGTTTAACAATGAAAACAGCTGGACCCAAGATCACATACCAGTATGAAACAATGATTATTTTTAAAATAACAAAAACAATTTATAAATAAAATAAACAAAACTAGCAAATCACAGCTCACCTATCGTTTACGTAAACAAACTAAAACCAGTTTTGGAGCTCTATCAGATTCATTATTTTTAATAACTGTCTTCTACACCGTTTGTTCCCAGCTGTGGGTCATAAAACACCAAGTGACGGGTCTTCAGATGTCCAGAAATCACAGCAGCAGCATCATTTTCTTATACTTGTTATAAAATCTGAAAAAGGGAAGTCATAAACAGGTGAAATATAAAAGCTGTTGGGGAAACAAGGGACAAAAAAACCAAACAGCTCTTAGATTCAACCGTTCACTGAGTTGGTTTGAAAACAACGAAATAAAAACAAAAGAATTCTTTAAAACATTGATGAGAATCAGCTGCAGTTAAATGAAATTTGTTTTGTTTTATCAGCTTATATTTGATTTTGCACTTCTTTTATAAACTGTTTTTAGTTTTACTCACTCAGGACAACAGACGAAATCAAATTATTGGGCTAATTTTGACATATTTTCTGCAGTGAGGATCAATAATCATTTTCCTTTTAAAAAATATAAATGAAATAAAATTTAAAACTTGTTTCAATGTTTACAAACTCATTACAATTAGTTTTTAATAACTGCTACATAATTTCAATAATAAAGTTTTTCCAAATAGAGTATTGATTGATTCTTAAAAAGTCTGATTCCAGATCAGGATGAGTTTTTCACACCTGTCGCCTGGATCAGATCTGGTTCTGTTCCAAACTGAAGGCTGTTGGCTGAAAAGGAACCGGCGCAGACATTACTTCACTCTGTGTACAGAAACACTGATAAGCAGCGAGGTGAAACTGTGACCAGCGTTGCCGTGGAGACGGAGAGTTTTAAATGCAGGCAGGAGCGGCGCCAGAGGCCACGCCCCTTCCTGCTGAGCGGTGTCAGGAACAGGTGCAGCTGTGTGTTTCTCTGCAGGATCCGCAATCACAGAACCAGTCAGAAACGGCTGGTCTGAGCTGAACAAACAGGTCAGATCTGACTCAGTTAGGCTCATTTTAAACATTTATAGATCCGAGCTCATCACTGATCCAGCTTTTCTTTTATATTGCGCAGATTGTTTTATTTTTGCCCAATGTGTACAACCCCCGATCCTAAGAAGTTGGGACGTTGTGTAAAATGTAAACAAAATGAGAATGACCAGTTGCCAAATAACCAAATTATTTGCAGAATGTTCTTTATATTCATTTCATTTACAGCCTTTTGTCTGTCTTCACTGTTTTAAAATGGGTTGCTGCCATCAAATTCAAAAGTAACCTTTTATCTTAAAAAAACAAAAGTTCAACTTTTTAGTTTAAACGTTTGAAATGTTCACTATGTCATAGTGTAAATGGATATGAGTTTATGGGATTTGCAAATCACTGCTTCTGTTGTTTGTATTTTAAACTACGTCAAATCTTTTCAGGATTCAGTTTTTTTTAACAAGAAAACTTAAATATTCACTGAATTTAAACAAACATTTATTTACTGAAACAACCCTTATGATTATTCATTACTGTTGTTTTTATTTATCACTGAGGTTGAGCTGCTTTTGTTTCATAGTGAATGAAGTTAAGCAGTGGAGACAGAGAGAGGGTTTCAAGTGTGACTCTGAATATTTATATATTTATATCACAAGATGATTTATGCATCATTCTTTAATGTTGATTTCTTTTTAGCTACAGCTAAAAATTCCAGCAATAAGTTGGCTACTCTACCTCCGCTTAGAAGGCAGCGGGTGTCGCTGCATGATGCTAATGTTTACTCACAATGCTAATGTGTGAGCAACCGTTACACTCTCTGGCTCCTCAGGAGGGGAGGAGCCAAATGTCTGGCTGACTGCTGCCAACTAGTGGCCGGAGGCTAAACTACGACAAAAAATGAACCATTGGCATGAAAGTTGACATTTTAAACATTATTAAAAATCGATACAGGGCTTTAGAGAATCGATAATTAATTTGTATTATAAAACCAATAGCAGCCACGAATGCACTATGAAACTATATATTGGTACATTTAGCCAAACTACTGAAAACATGTATGAAATTAGAAATATGTAACATATAAAATATATGTATTTATTTTATTTATATATGTACATATTGGGGGCATGGTGGCTCTGTTGCCTCTCAGCAAGAAGGTTGCTGGATCAAATCCTGGCCCGGGGACCTTTCTGGGTAGAGCAGGGGTACCCAATTTTTTTCCACAAGAGGGCCAAAATGAAAATCTATCCAAGAGCTGTGGGCCAAAGGTAATAATATAATACATGAAATGCAAATACTTCTTAAGTAAAGTCTTTTTATTTTTTATGATTAAGCTAGGAGCCAGTGCATCGGCCCATGTTTTGTTTGTTTGTTCTTTTAGCCCGTGCACTTGGAGAATATTTGACATATGTTCGGGCAGCAAAGGAGCATGGGACATTTCATTAGTTGATAAAATCTGGGTATGTGTGGTCTTGGAAAGTGTTCAAATCTACATGTGTACTGAAATATAACAGGAGATTACAACCCAGTAACCAGAGCAACTATTGGTGGGCCAAATCAAATGGTTTGGTGGGCCAATTTTGGCCTGCAGGCCCCACTTTGGTCACCTCTGAGGTAGAGTTCGCATGTTCTCTCCGTGCATGTGTGGGTTCTCTCCGGGTACTCCGGCTTCCTTCCACACACCAAAAACATGACTGTCAGGTTAATTGGTAACTCTAAATTGTCCCTAGGTGTGAGTGAGAGAGTGGATGTTTGACCCAAAAGGAAGAAGCAGGTATAGAAAATGGATGGATGGATAAAATGTCAATATATCACCTTGCCTACCGTATCACATATTTTGTGATTGTGATATAAGTGACCCTGTGTCATCATATATATCATATCAAATTCATGCCAATCCACAGCCCTAGTGTTTAAATGTTGATGGGCTGAAAACTAAACTTTATTTCTTTTATGACGTCTTTTTCTCTCTACCCTCTCTGTCTTGTAAAAACATTTTCTTCCTCCAGCTTTAGTTTTTTTCTCCAACTTTCCCATCTGTCACATTTCATCACCCTCCCTCCTCGGACTCCTCCAGCCTCATTGGATACACCTCTCTGCATATTTTCCCACAGCACTACACAATTACACTTAATGCCTCGCAAAAAGCTACACACTAATGACGACCAGAACCCAGCAACGCGCATGTGGTGGAATATAAGAACGGAATGAAAACAGGAAATGATGTGGTGCACGAACACTCAAATCTATCGACTTACTTACAGCCTATACATCAGAAATCACTCAGTCTCACGCACACACAAACGCTGCACTTGTATACCTTGCCAAAACTGTCAGTGTGAGTCCGTGGTGAATTTTTAAGACGGGATGAATCGGAGCTGCAGTGCGGCCCAGACTGCAGGGGGAGTAACGCTCACTAATCTCTCACCAGAGGACCGATTCAACACCAGCTGCTCTCCCCTCTTCCCAAAGACGAAAAGGAGAGAAAAAAAAGGAAACGTCAAGACGATCCAAAAATACCAGGCAAAGGTTTTGAAGGGTTCCTACTGTAGCACAGCAGTGTCTCATGACTTCTCCTCAGAGCTCCTCCACATGCTAAAACTGGAGCTTCCTGGTTTGTTAATGTTTTCCAGAGAGGACGGTACGAGCTGCTTTTTACTGCAAGCCCTGCTGAAAAACTTCAGGTGCTGCCACCAACGTATCGTTCGGTTCTGCACGCAGATTTAATGCTTTTCCAGCAGCATCCATAAATTCAAACACTACAGAGAAGCCTTTATAGATAAATACCAAGCAGGAGAAGAAAACAAAACGCAGACATGATGCAGAAAACTGAAAACGAGTCAGTTTTTGTGAGAACGTACAGAGAGGAGGAGAGACCAAGTGTTAGAGAGCAGCTCTGCTCGCTCCATGTAAGGCTTTGTTCAGCAACAATGAAACATGCCTCCAGAGCAATATCTCCGAGTGTCACATTCTGTCTCCATGGTTTTACAGTTTCCTGCTTTGGCTTTAACTAACTGCTGCAGAGACGAAGGCAGATGCTGGTGTGGGCTGAGGTGTCGGAGAAGAATCCAGGATTAAAAGGCCGAACCAATCAAACTCTTCTGAACAGGGGGCTTGGTCTTATGTCTCTAATAAGATGGTAAAAACAGATTTCAATTAAAGGCCTAACATTAACCGGCCTCCTCTCATGTCAGAGTCTAAGTTCATCTTATGACGACAAACTACTAAATTGTATCCACTTTGGTCAAACTTTAAAAATGACATGTGGTCTGGTATAATGTTGTTATATGAGACGCTCAGGATATGCGTTGTGAATGACTCTAAGCTACTACCACCCCAATCTTTGAATCAATAAATGCAAATTTGACTGATTTATAGAGATTTTTGTGTTCAGTAATGTTGATTAGCTGTGGCCATCTTCAGTCTCCTAAAAGTAATTCAGCAGTAGATGTACACGCAATGATCAACACAAGTATTTTTAAAATACGTCAAAATTCTGTTTTTATTTTTCTAAATTCTGTTTCTTCTGGTTTTGTTTCTGAATTCCACATTTTCATTCAAATCTTATTTATTAAGCTAAAAAGTGTGTAATTATAAAGTGACTGCAAAGTAATTTAGCAAATGAATAACCACGGAATAAAAAACATGCTAGTTCACTTTCACTAATATATCAAATTACTGTAGTTCAGCAGAACTTTTAATGCTTTTGCGAGGTATTTAAAAATATTTAACTGTTTTTATTATAAAGAACAAAAAACATTATTTAGATGTAAAAAAGAATCTCATAACTGACATAAAAAAGATTATCTTTTTGTAAAATAAAAAAAGGTTTTAGAGTTGAACTTAACATAAAAATATGTCACATAAACAAACATCAAACCTACAAACATTAACAATTTGTGCACATTTGCCTCTTGAATATGATCTGAGCTTAGTTTTACTTCTGTTTTTGGCAGAAAAAAATATATTATTTTACAGATTTTGTCAAAAACTAACCAAAATTTGTAATGTTTTTTTTAAATAAACATCTGATTCCACACAGCAACTAAATCTTTGATAAACTCACGCCGTGCTGCTACTGATGCAGCTGAGTGTTGAAGAGTTTTCAGGCCCAGGTTAGCTTGTTTCTGATGTGGGTCAGACTGTAACATGTGGATTCTTAAACATTCCGACCATCGTGTGCTGACAAAACTTATAGATTGATAAAAATCACTGGGTTATTGTTCCGCTAAGCTTTGTAATTAAGTTGGAGGTGGTATGTTGGTGTTTAAGCGAGCATCTTCGCCTTAGAGCCCTTGTTAATGAGATATTTTGCTAACACACAAGCAGCATTGATTTTACCAGTAAATACCAAAGTTTTAAGGAACGATCTCGTGCAGTGAGAATCAGTGTAAAATATTACCACATCAAATACAGGTGAATATTTGTAAAACTGTCACACAGCCATCAAAAGCTAATTAATCATAGATGTTCAGACAATTATCAGTTATGAGATACTTTGATGATGGAAGAACGTTACCGCCTGTGATAAAAAGCCCTTTTCTTGCGGCGGGGGGTTGGGTCGGGGTTGGGCACTCCTCTCAAACTTCTACCTTTGTTTACACAGAGCAGGAGGAAGGACAGCAGGTGTTGGACTGAGAGGCACCACGAGGCAGAGCAGTTGTAATTAAAGCAGATGTGATGAATCTTTCATGACTAAACCTGCTCTGCATTAAGTGGACGTGCCGCGTGAAGAAACCTGTCGGCAAAGACAAACAATCAGCAGAGTAGCTGACTCGAGTCCCCGCAGTCCCACAGCGTCTCAGCAGTGGTAATGAAACAACTCGTTATCAAATCCACTAATACCTCAGTCAACACTTCTGACTCTGGGTGCAATTAGAAGCATTGCCTTGAACCATGTTTTAAATTAATAAAAAACAAATCTAAAAGCTGAACGCAAACATAGAATTGTTATTTCTATGTAACATTATCTAAACAAGTATTTTATAGATAAATGTTGGAGTTCTAGTTAAGTTGTTTAGTCTCTCCTGTTGTGTAAATATCTTTATATTATGTTTTGGGTCATTTTTTCAGTCAATTTTCTCTATTTTCTACAACATTTTTTTGAACCATTACATCAAATTATTTGAACTACCAAATAAAGTCTTTTTCTCTGGACCAACTATAGTTTGGTGGGTTTCATTCTCCTCTGGCTCCAACATGTAAGGCTGGATGGACAAGTCTCTCTTTGACGTTTTTTAATTCATTTGTAAAAAAAAAAAAAAAAAAAAAGTTTCTGTGCAGCTATATAGTCATAAACCCCTCTATCAAACCAGAATGGACCGCTCTGGAAGCTGGAGGGGGCGGGCTTTGAAGCGGCTCGTTTGGATTTAAAGAGACAGCCTCAAACGAGTTGATCTGAGCCACACCCCAGAAAAGGGGCGGGGCTTGTGGAGGAAGAAGGAAGAATTCAGACCAAAGCATTGCAGTTCCAGCTTAAATAGACCCAATATGAAGGATTTAAATGTAAAAAGGGATTTTAAAAGGGGTTCTGTAATATTTGCACTGTGTAATAATACATTTTTTTTCAACTCTGCCCTCAGAATACCAACTGTCTGTATTGTGTAAGGGGTTAATATCTTGAATATTTTAGAGTAAGTACTACTCAAGCTGCTCCTGCTTAGTTTTCGTGTTTTTTTGAGGACATTACCTGCTGCTGAAGGCTGCATTCACCATCATGTGTTTTTCTTACATTTCTCAAAGATTATAACTCAGAGGGAGGTGGTGGTGGGGGTCGTATCAGAGCATCTATCTGTGCATGTTGGGTTTGGATTTGCTTTGAGCGTGAGGTGTTCTAAAGGCAGACCTAAAAGTGAGACAGAAACGGAAGAACATCTGGCTCTGCAGGCGAGTGGAAACTCCCTGAGGCTGAGAGGAAGATGGGCTAATCTGATCAAAGAGAAAACAGGAGTACACACGTAAACAATCTTAAAGCCCTGAGCTCTAAATCATTAGTAATGTTCGGCACTAATTGCATGCCAGGTGAGATGGATGGGGTTTGGTTCTGATGTCCTGAATTTAATATATGGATCATAAGGGTCTGGAATGACTTCTGGTGGATCTATCTGTGGGATAGAAGACCTTATAATAATCCAGGGACCAGAAATCAGGTCACATATTGAAATCAAATGAGCACAACTGGTTTTAGTTTCATTGTATGTGTGATGAACACGATACATAACAATAACAGGCATCATTTCGATATAATCTGTGGTTATATAATCAGAGCTGAGCATCTCCTGTGTTTGCACTGCATGCAGGTGAAGCAGAGCTCTACGTCTCATATGTCTCTGATATCAACACTATTAAGATGTTTTTTTTGTGCTATTTTAATTCCCGTATCAAAACGTTCAGCTCATTCAGGAACTTCCATCTATGACTTTTGGTATTTCAGCTATTTATACTTTTTTAGCTATTTCACTTTTTCGGACACATTTTTCCTATTGAAAATGAATGGAGCTGTTTTCAACATCCCTAAAATCCTTTAAAATGTTTCTAAATCTTTACATCAACTTTTGTTCTGGTTCTGCTCTTATTCACTTCCTTGTGCTAATTTTAGCTTTTTTTTTTGCTAATTTTATTTTTTTTTCTGCCATTTCAACTATATTCTTCTTTCTGCTAATTTCTGGTGCTTTCTGCATTTTGGCTACTGTTTAGCAGTTTGTTGCTAAACTTCGAGTTTTCAAGCTATAAACACATTATGGTGGATTTTTAAGCATTTTCTTCTGCATACTTCATCTTTATTTGCTAATATCCGCATGTTCAGCTACATTTCAGCTGTTTTGCTTCACATTTTGGCTGTTCATTTCTTGTACTTTCATGCTGTTTTTCTGCTAGTTTTACATTTTTTTTTAAACCTCTTTTACCATCTAAGTGCTAATTTCAACTTGTTTCTGCTTCCTTTAACTTGTTTATTTGCTAATTTTAGCTTTTTTCTGCCATTTCAACTATAATTTCTTTCCTTTCTGCTATTCTTCTGCTAAGTTCTGCTTCTTTGTGCTTCTCAAATTGAACTGGCATTAACAGATTTGCTCCATTTCAGCAGTTTTCAGCTAAGCTTTTCAGCATGAAGCATTCACATTAGTATTTTCACAGGAAATGTAATTTCTCTGGTGAGTGTTTGTATTTACACATCTAGTCTAACGCTGTGTTAGCCTGTTAGTAAATGTAAACATTACACTAAAAACCTTTGCATTATGTATTATATGTACTGTATTGTTTCTCCATCAGTCTCTATCATGCTGGTATGTATGCTCTCACTGTAAAACATCCAGATCTTCTGCGTGTTTTTTATTTGAGTTGTGAAAATGTCACACTCCACTGAGCTGTGATTGTGTTCAGCTGATAAGTGAAGTCTTTGCACACAATAACGTACAAAAAAACTCTGTGAACACAAACCTGCAGCTGCTCAAGGAGGCACGTGATCATATAAAGATAAAAGTTCTTAACATTCCTTTAATTTACAGTCGTGATGAAAATAAAAAACACGACCCACTCGTCTGGACTCTCACCCTCCGGTCTGTTTTTAAATGGATCAGAAATCCAAACTTGCAAACTGAGCAACAAAGACAAGCTGTTAAATCATTTCTAATAAAGACAAATATATATTTTAAGTTAAATATTTGATGAAACCTGCATGTTAAAGTATGAACCTAACCAAAAACACTCGTGGTTACGTCTCACCTCCGTTCCAGGAGCCGTTGAGGGGTAATACTGTTATGGCGGCATCATGGCTGTCCAGCGGTGTGGCCCCGTCAGCATCAGTGGCGTCAGGCTCCAGCAGGCTGTCCTCCTCCACAATATGTAGCTTATCCTCATCATCCGAGTCTGAACTGGCTTCCAAGCCATTGTTGAAGTTTGTCACTGGAGGACGAAGAAAAAAACGGAAATATGAAAGATTTATTCTGAATCCTGGAAGGGGCTTATTTCTATTGGGTTTTGATTTACATCTTAGATAATAACAGAGGCATTAAACTGATCTAAAGCAGGTTTATATCTAGGGCTGGGTAAAAAAAAATAATTCAATAGATCCTGGATTGATTTCATTTACGTTTGGGAAAATTGATTCATAGGATATAAGATGGTTTTTCCTCACGGTGTCTTGTGTGTGATGAAGCTGAGGAACGTTTCTATATTTTGTGTCCTTCCTGGCTTGCCGTATGTTTACAGTCGGTTGATGTTCAGTGCTAACGTTAGCTTCTGACAACAAGTTATCTTGGGCAAAACAAAAACTAAGGAAACACTGACATTACCAGCTGACTCTCTGCAGAACTTAAAGATAACGGAGACCGTGGAGACTTTTGTTTGTGAAGATTTGCTCTCGTGTGTGGTGGAGGAAAACAAAGGCTTCGAGCGGCTCGATGAGGTGCTCGAACCAAAACTACTGCATGTAAACTTCTGACTGAAACTGTTCCCCCGGCACGTAGAAATGTGTGAAAGACAATTTAACAAAATCATTTAGTTTTGTTACCAATATTATTTTTACAGTTTAAGAAACGTCGTGATGAAACTCACAGTGGTGAAATGTTGAATTATTTTTTTTTGTCTTAATAAGTTTGTTTGAACAGAACAACAGAAGGTAACAGAAACATTACAAATTTAGAATTTTTATATGCTCAGAGGAGTGGACAGGAGTATACTTATATTAGCCCACCTCTTCTCCTGCAGCCTTATTCCATCACTTCTTCTTACTCATCAAAAAAAAACATTCTTAATTTCTTAAAACCAAATCATCCAACAACACTGTCACTTTCAATTCCTTTTTAATTTAATTTGTTTTGTTTCAAGATTAAACTTTAATTTACAAGTTTGCCCTTAAAACCTGCTGCTTATGGTGAAGAGAAAAAATAAAGTCAATTTGTATTTTGCAACAGTTTCATTATTTAAGAGCAGATTGAATTGAATCGTTATTAATCGATTCAGAACTTTATGAATCCAAACTGAATCGATTTAGAGAATTGGCCACGATACCCAGCCCTGTTTCTATCACTGATCTGTGACTTTAAAATGGCTACAACTCTGCAGATAATAACCTAAAGATATGTGTGATAATAGCTGGGAGTCATTCACAACACAAACTTTAACTTGACTGGGCAAAAGATTCTAGTTTAAAATGTTAGATTCCAAGTTAGAGTGACATGCATCCCTTTAAGGAACTCTACTGGTTTCATTTATCTTTGTCGAGCAAGACAGATTTAAGAAACATGTTTATATTAATCTGTCCTAAAGAGAAAATGAATCAAAAGTATTGTGTCCATATCAGGAATATCAACATATCAGAGGTGGATCATTTCTTTTACACACAATCCAAAGGCCAAACGACAGCTGAGAGGAAAATAATCACTTGTTTATCAGCCTGAAAACATCTATTTTACACTTGGTTGCAGTCGCTAGGTTTGTCTGTGGGGCACGACCTCTTAACTGGAGTTCAGAGAGAAAATTAAAGCACCTAAACTGGTTTGTGCTGCAGATATGTGGGACACGAAGCTACACAAGTGATGATGAGCGCTTTGCTTTAAAAGCTGCTTCACTGTCAGCAGGTGTGCACGTGCAACAATGTGTGAATGTGGAAAAGAGAGAGGTGTGTTGGTTCTCTCTGGAGCTAACCTGTGACGACTAATGAGGAGGAAGACTCAGCCTGTTTGAAGCTCTGTGACAGGCGCACACACACACACACACACACACACACAAACCACCATATAGCTGTAGCTCAGGTAGAGCCATCACCTCTTCACACCTCATCACATGATCATTCAGAACATGTGACACACATCAACCACCTCCCAGGAATCATTACAATTCTGTCACGATACACAGAAAACCTGGTTGTTTGTGTGTTAAAATCAGCTGGATCAGAATCCGTGTTTCCATCCAACTTTGATGTGAATTTTGAGCGAGCTTTTAAAACGTTGCAAAAAAAAGAAATGCACATCAGACATGTTTCCATCTACTGGCTTGGAGCGAATCAACCAGGCTACGCAAAGTGTGATGATGTCAGACGTTGACCTTATGCATGGCTGCAGTAAACAGGAAGTAAAGTCACAAACTCGCAGGGAAACATCAGGACGATGGAGAGAAGTTATCAGGAACGTGTTATAGTTATTATTCTCATATCAACTAGTACTGGTGATGTTACTGCTGTCTGGAGACATAAAAACAGAAATGTAATTCTCTTCACGTTACAGGAATATCCAGGAAGACGCCGACAGCAGGAGGAGGGTCCAGCTGCAGCTGCTACAATTATTGGACAGCAGGAACAGCTGATCGAGGTAAATATTCACTACGTCAGAACTTATTCTGCAAATGTGTTTCCACCTCCTCTTTAGTGCATTAAGTCTTTTTTCGGAAAAAACAAAAACCACCTCAAGTGAGCATAAAAACCTTTTTGCAAAATGGAGGAAGTTTTTGTGAATTTTGCCGTTTTCATCCAGCTTTTCTAAGGCAATACTTTAAAATGTGCATAAAAAAACGTTGATGGAAGCACAAATAATGATATGATGGACATATTGTTAATGATGAGTGTTAGATAAAATCATATTAATAATGTTATAAAGACTGCTGTGACTGTCATTATAACCACCTGAAACTGCCTCACTCCCAGCAGATGTAGCTGAGGTCTTTATGTCGCTTCAAATAGTGTGACTATAAACCATAGTGACAGAGTGAACCACTGAGGGTTAGTCAGATGCAGATTGATAGTCAACATGTGCCCTGCAAACAGCTTATATTTAAACAAAATCAATATTTCAGAGTCAGGACAAAAGATAAGGTACTTTACATTTAATTTTGGTCAAAAGACTTTAGAAATTAGCATAAAATTAAAAAAAGAGGACTTCTTGTGATGGACTTGCGACCTGTCCAGGGTGTACCCCGCCCCTCGCACTGTGATGGCTGGATATGGGCACCAGTGACCCCCGTGACCCTTAAAGGAAGAAACGGGTACAGATAATGGATGGATGGACTTCTTTCTCTTAGACCTGATCTAAGACTTCAGCAGACGTGCATCAAATGTGTCAGATTTTAGAGTTTCTAAGAATTAAAGTCAAATATCTAGCAGCAGCTGCAGCTGTTTGTGTGTTTTTGTTTTTGTCTTTTGGTCAGTTAAACATTAAGAGATTCCAAATTTTCTAAAGCGTGATCATCCCGTCAGTGGTCAGGGGGCAGCAGTGAGTAAAACCCAAAAGATAGGAAGGGGAAAGAAGAAACTGGAGATGTTCGGGTTCAAAGTCAAAGACCAGAGAGGAGCCAAGACAAAAACCTTTCCTGCAATTCATTCGATAAAAATAGTTCTTAAATCACTACTTTTACAAATGTTTTAATTTTTGAAGTTTCAAACATCTTTTCAGATCAAACTAAAATGATCTTATAAACCACATCTGTGTATCAGTTAAGCTCCAATGTTTCACATGAAGCTATTTTAATCTGTAAAACAACAACAAAAAAAGCTTTAATTGAAAATATATGGAGTTGCAGGAAGGGTTGAATTTCCTCTTTATTAAAACAAACAGAAGTGGTCAGAGAAGTGAGAGGATGGAGTTTAAAATATCCAGTCCCTGAACTTTATTTAACCTAACCAGGAAGCAGCACAGGAAGTTAAATATTCATTAAATACAGATTTTACTTCATGCAAACTCTTCACATATTTCACATTGTTGCTGCTGAACAGCAAATTACCTTTTAAATAAATAAAAAACAAACAAACACCTGAAGCATAAAGAAAACCTGAGCAGCAGCTTTTCTCATCACAGCCAGAATGACCACAGCGGGGAGATCACGTGTGTGTGTGTGACGTAGCACAACACAATCCTGACGGGACAGCATGTGGGTCAAAGGTCAGCTGCTGTGCAGTGGGGTGGGAAAGGGAAGAGAAAGAAGAGCGGCTGAAATAGAAATCCACTTGGTGGACGTTTACGACATCATGCAGGTCTTATTGAGAAGTTAAGAGCTGCATTAGAGGCTCTCTGAGGGTTTACTGAAACAGAATCACTGAACTGAAAGAAAGAAACTGATCACAGAAACAATGACGTGATTAGCTGACAAATGATCAGCGATAAAGCTGAGAAATGATCACTTTGTACTGAAAATTAACACAATGGATCAAAACTGATGAGTCACAGGAACTCCATTTATGGTTTGCTTTTTCCTGTTTCTCTAAATATCTAAAATATTTAGTTTATTCCCTTGAATGATCATTACATATTTGCAATCTTATAAAAACAACCTGATTTAAATGTTACAGTCAAGCATTGTGACAGAGAAATGAACACAAAATGTATGTCTCAGTACTAAAATAACAAACCTCCACCTCATGGTGGTGCTACAGGAAAAGTAAGACTAACAGGATATAGAAGACTATTAAAAGATGGTAAAATAATTCAGTCTAAACTACCTTATAACCTACATAAAAGCATCAAATAACTGAATACAGTAAAAAAACGTATTTGGTTCTTGTGTGAGAAGTAAGCTGTGTGAGCGAAGCAACAGCTTGTTAGACATTACCACAGCTAGTTGTGTTTGGTGTGTGTGTGTTGACCCACTGCAGCTGTGCAGCATGGGACCTCTGCCAAACCCCTAACAGACAATTACCCCACTGTGTGTGTGTGTGTGTGTGTGAGTACATCACTAAAGCTGCCTGTCTGCTAATAGATGTGACCAGACTTTAACATGGTGAGCAGCTGCAGTCGGCCCACTTAAAGGGACAGTCCCTCTTTTTTCTATTGCTTTAGCTGAAAACTAGCTAATGCATAACCACTGACGCACCCTTTCCACTAGTCTGGTAAATAAGAAAATCATCATCTCTATAGCTCAGACATACAATAGAAACATTATTAAAGGTTTAAACACAGAGCAGAAGCAGGCAGGGAACTGATGAGTGAGTGGAGCTGGAGGGATGGACTGAGGCTGATGATGAGACAGCTGAGCTTAATGAGACAAAGAACAGGTGGGGGGGACTCAGAGGAACAGAACACAGAAAATAAACCAAATAATAAACACAACAAACACAGATACTAACAGCTTATGTGGATTTTTGAGTGCATGCAGCTGCGGGGCTGTTGTAACTTTTATTAGTCAACATTAAAAAATGTGAATTTTCTCATTTTTCACAAGAAAATAATCTAATTCTAAAGGTATGATTGGTCACAATTATGTAGGAAAGATATAAATAAGCAATGTTAAAATGCCTCTAAGAGCCTTAAGGTTTAATAAAATGTTCAACAAATTAAACACTGAGTCATATTCCTGTTTCCTTTCAAAGTGGGCATCATGACTGAGGCTGCGTCATCCACACAGACTTGTTTCTTTGGCCCTCCGAACTGTGTTTCCATGCCCGCCTTGCTTTTATATAGCTGACAACCTCAGGACGAGCCCACACTGCAGAGCTATAAACACACACACGTGCACAGGAAAGCCCCTCCGGTTGGAGCCAAACGATGTAAAACAGACCAGGAACTGAGGATCTGCCACGTGTGCTGCATGTTCATGTGTGTTTCTGCTCCTCGCTGCATGTGTGTGAATAAGAGCTTCACCCTGCTAAATCACTGAATGCTGACCTGCAGGCTGTGTGTGTGTGTGTGTGTGTATGAGAGTGTGTGAGACCCGATAAATCAGGACTCTCCAGCTGCTTCCTGCTTGGCCAAGGTGCTCAATCAGACCTTTTCTTCCTCTTTCAAGGGCCCCTCAGCAATTGTGAAGAAGCCGACGGGCCTCCTCTTTCTGCTGGGGACCTACAACCTTCACACAGAAGAGGTGAACTCAAACTGGACCGAGGAGGCCAGGAATGTGTGTCACATAACTCAGACACAGCTTCCAATTCTGTGAATCATTTGATTCCATTGTCCTTCTGTCGTCTTTAAAAAAAAAAAAAAAAAGAATAAAACTCGAATTTGTTGAAACAATAAACAAAAAAAATTCCAACACTTTTTGACAAAATCACTAAATGTTGCATTCTGAAGGTGTCGTAAAGCATCAGGCTAATGATGAAGATGCTGGTAGATGCAGTTTTTTTCCTGTGTGTGTAATGAGTCACGCTCTACAGGGGGTGGCAGCACATCGGAGGATTACATAACATTTTCAGCTCTGATCTCAGTCCTGCTCCAGTTGCTTGGGAAAAAAAAGCACAAACTTCACTGCACCTCTGTGCTTCTTCATCATCTGTCTAGTTAGGTGAAGTTCATCAGTGAGTCAGATCTGCACTAATGGGTGGTGAGATACAGGCCGAAGCGGCACGGAGGCATGAAAAAGAAAAGCACGCAGTCAGAGTCTCATTAACCAGCTTAAAGTAGGTCCTAAAGCCAAACAGGAGTTCATATCTTCATTTTGTGTGAGTTAAATTATCTACATATTATTTCTATTATCTAATCAATCAAGACTTTTCCAAAGACATGGTTCCTACAGTTTAAGGCAAATTCTATTTAAGAACAATTTCACAATAATAACAAAAGACAAAAAATAAAAACTGTGGCAGAAACTCATGAATCAAAGTATTTTTGGTTGAAGGATTCAAATATTGCTAACAGACTTGTTTTATCCATATCCTCTAACGACCTAAAATTTGGAGTTTTAGGACCCAAAGTGGGTTCTCAACCTCAACTTTACTGTAGATGAAACCTGTGACATCAAACTTTTGTAAGAAATACGAATGCATTTTTAACATATTACAAAATGAATTTCACGTTGCTCAGATGGACACCTGTTGAGATATTTGCACATGAAGTAACAGGAAGTGATGTCAAAGGGGAATGTTTGCATGTGAATATTTCAGAAATTATTTTAATACTTGAGTTGAATTACAACCATCCTATGTACAATATGTTAACATTTTTAAGACTTCTGAAAGACTGATTTAAGACATTTTAAGGCTAATTAAGCTTTATTTTTGGACTGATGAAATCAAGGCCTTTTAAGCAGGAACCCTGAAAGATAACTATAACAATCTTTTCAGCTCTGGCTGAAGACTATAAACAATATTATTTTATAACGTAACATGCAGACTGAAGGTGTGGCCACATTATAGGAAAAGATGAACAGCGTCTGAAAGAAAAGGGCCAAAGAAGTGAGAAGTCAAGTAAGTCATTTTACCGTCATGTAAACATCTTAATTAGATATAGACTAACTGAACAATCCATTTTAATCCACAGATAATGTCCATTTTTAAAAAAATCAGCAATTGGCCACGTCTGAGCATAATTAATAAATTCAAATAGGACATTGTATTGAAGTCCACAACATAGTTTTTTAACAAAAAATTTATTTTCATAGGTTATTTTCAGGTGAACCAGTTGTTAAAAATGCTTCAGTTCAGTTTGTTTTGCAGGAACATGAACAGTAAGATTAGGATTAGAGGTCGATGAATGAGTTTTTATAAGCAATCTGTTAAACATTAATGCAAAACAGCAAAAATCTGTTAGTGATTTCAAAACAAGAAACTTAAGAGGAAGTGTGCGTCAAGTATGTAAATATTTCAGACTTTCTGTTTCTATTCAACATTTGATGCTTGTTGTTAGTTTTAAACATAAAAATCATCAACAGAATAAAAAAATATGAGGTAAATTTAGGTTTTAACAGCTTCATCATGTATTGAAAAAAATACTGACATGAAAAATTTAATTTTAGTTTGAAAGCATGAGATCAAATATAATATAAAAACTAAGTTCCTGTTTTTGGAGCTTTAATAATCTATGCAAACAGTTCTCCTGTCTTGCTTACTGGTGTTAAAAAACAAAGTCTTTTCAGTAAAATAAAATGTTTTTTACTATCTGAACCATAGATATTACAAAGCAGAAAAATTTATAAAAGTTATTAATCATATTTTTCTCAAACGAGGAGGCTGGACAACAGCCAAAATAAAGTAAAAATACCTTTTCTTTATCTTCATTTGAATAAAAATTAAAAAGGCTTTCAAAATCAGAGGCATTTCTCTAACTTTTCTCCTAACTTGCCCTCTGACCTTTGACCTCACAGAGGAGCTGCAACACAAAGGAGATGGAAATGTGTGCAGCTTAATAATGAAAGGTAAGAGTCCCACCAAGCTTTGGTGGAAAGTGCATCTTAGACGTTCCCCTGCCATGGAGGCTTACTGCATGCACAACCAACACACAATGCACCGTGTGTGTGTGTGTGTGTATTCAGCAGGATTTAATTCTCTCTGACAATAACTGGGTCAACTGCTAACACGATGCAGTTAGGAGTTTTCTCCCACACATACAGTCAGATGTGCAGTATAAACAAAGCTTTTTGACCTACATATCAGCACATCAGTCTAACCTGTCATGTAAAATAAAACATGTCCCACATCCCTCTATGGTACACACACACACACACACCTATGTTCTCCACCACACACTTACAAATGCAACCTGAGCAAGCTCACAGTCAGCAGGCGTCCACCAAAAAGGAAGTGACATACTAGGAAGTTGGGGGGGGGGGGGGGGGGGGGGGGGGGAA
>JARVJO010000431.1:21140680-21153611 GCA_031762555.1 Cynodonichthys magdalenae | reverse complement strand
AATGGTTGCGTATTTGCTGCGGAGGTCGGAGCGCAGCGGAGCGGAGACGGAACGCATGTAGTGTAAATTAGGGGTGACACATAGATAATGAAATACTATTTTTCATATTATTTACAAAAAGTTTTTAGTGCTGAAATAACGTATACAATGTTAATGTTACCAGGTCAAAGAAATGAAAAATCAGGCAAAGTTAGGTACCCATATCCTCTCTCTACTGACATGAAACCTGTTACAAACCAGTTCACCATCACTATTTAAACAGATCTGAAGCAGCTGGGCAACTCCAGCAACAACCTCTAAAATTAAAAGTTAACACATTGAAAATTACAACAGATACCGATACAACTTCTTCACTTCCAATACGATATAGATATCGACCCGATACGATATCAAAACTAATTCAACATACTTTTATTGCCTTTTTTGTAGTGTGGAATCTTAAAAAGTCTTGATCAGGTCAAACAGTAAACAATAGTCAACAAGAATAGGCATGAGAAAGACTGGTCACGTTTATTATTAACCAGAAGTAATATCTCTAAGCACCTTGAAAATACTATTTTGGACAATCTTTCTAAGCGATGGGCTCTCTAGTGGTGTTAAACACATCATCCATGAGTAAAAACTCACAGACTAATCAGTGATGCAGTCTGCCTGCCTGTCTGACCTGCTTCCCCGTGGTTTGACAAAACGCCCGAGGAACACGGCTGAATTCTGGTGAAGAATCTTTTTAATAGCCTTCTGAGTCTGAAGGCTTAAATGGCGGACAGGTTTGAGAGAAAAGACTCGAAGTCGGGCAGAAAATAGCTCAAGAAAGGATGTGTGTGAGTCTGTCTCAAGGTTGCTCCGCCAGGAATAAGTGATTAAGAGGAGTTGACCCTGTTTTCCTGTCGTCTCTGAAGCAAACCCACGGGGATAAAGGACTGGAGAGGTTGCATAAGCCATTCAGCAAGAAAAGAAACCATCCAGATATTCAGTTTCAGATTTATAGTCACAGAGACACTGACTGTAGGAACATACTTTCTGGTACTAAGTGGAAAATATTGTCATAAAACTTGGGCCTGGTAGGTGTGCCACCAGCAGTTATAATTAGTGCCTTGGTAAGCTTTAAACTCTGCAGGATCTTTGTCGACTATTCAGACTATCTCTGAAACACCAGGCAGAAGAGAGGAGAGGCCAACTGTGAGAGAGCAAAAATCAATCTAATAGCTTAAGTTTCCATGCCAGGAGCCTGACCGACCAGTGAGCAACTGATTAAATTTACTTAAGAAGCCAAGGCCCAGCTGTTACTGTGAAAGAAAGAGGTGTATGAGTGGCTGTATGCTAATAAGAGCTACGCTATCACTTTCATTTCATCGGCCCGTTTTATGAAGCTCTCTGCCTCAGCAGACATGAGACCTGAAAGTAAAACATTAAATTGTGTTTGTTTACTAAAAGATTGCACTGAGAACTATATAGTTTAAAACAAGCAACATATTATCTGTGCATCACCTGCATGCGATTCTTCGATTTTTATAGTTGCGCCACATGAGAAGCATAACCTGCAGTAAAAAGGTTCCTTATCTTGTAATTATGTCAGATACTATATAAGAGTTTGTAGCATATGAGCTAAGATTTATTCTCCTCTCAGCTGAGTGTAGTGTTGTCTTCATTTAGTAAATTTAGTCATGATAAGCTTGAAGAAAATAGCTCTTGTAAATAATTATAACTAGGGTTGAGAAAAATCAAATCATGTATTAATCGTCAGAAAAACTTTAATCAATTATGTTTTGGCACTTGACAATTAATACGCTCAATGCCGCCATTGGACTGACTGGAGACTTCCCAGGTCAGTCCGCTCGATGCTCCTCCGCCTTAAATAGGACGAACATTTAAAAAAAGTTCTGTAGTTTATTTATCATTCCTTCGGTTTTAGTTGGTCTATCAACACAATTTAAAAATGTGTAAGTCTGTACTTTTGACACAATTTGGAACAGATTTTTATGGAGAGCAAATCTTTCACACTAGAGGGATTTAAATTCGTCATGTGACTGCAGGCATCCAGGGTCTCCAGGGGATTAATTGTCATATTTACCATTGTTAGCTAAATACCACAATTAATCTTGATTATTTTTTGACAATATTGCCCAACCATAATATTAACCATTCTGTTGCTTATTTAGCAAAGAAATTAGCTCTAAATGCTATAGGTGTCCCGATTTGATATCAGTACTGGTCTAATATTATCCAAAAAATGAATTTCGGATTAAATCGGCCTGCATCTAAAATCTCCAAAACAAGCAGTCCATTCTAATAGTACATTCAGGACTTCCAGCATAAATAATAGAATAGTTGAATTGAATAGTTATTTTGCATTTTAAAAGTATTTAGTAGTAGTAGTAGTTTTTATTGGATTTATTGAGGTAATTTTTCCAGGTCTTCTATTTTATTGTTTATTTATTGATTTAATTGTACACTATTCTAATGTTTAAGTTAGAAAAATACAAATGAGAACAGCCTTTCTTATACCTAATTGTTGTTGACTATTGTTTACTATTTGACCTGATCAAGACTTTTAAGATTCCACACTACGAAAAAGGTAATAAAAGTATGTAGGATTCATTCTGATATCGTATCGGGTCGATATCGGTATCGGACGATACTCAAGGCAGCAATATTGGTACCATATCAGAATTGAAGTACTTGTATCGGGACACCCCTAATCAATGCTACTTTTTAAATACAAAGTGCTTCTGTTGTTAAAGCAACCATTTGACAATTGGGAAATTTAATGCCGAGACATGCAGCCTTCATTTGCAGTCAGACAAAATCCACACTGCACCAGTCAGCTTTTAGGAGGTCAGAAAGGTCACTGCTGGACCACCGAGGGCCCGCTGACTGGGAACAAGCAGTGACAAAGCTCAGAGAGGCCACCTCCTGAAAGGAGAAGGAGGCAGGAGGAGGAGGACACAGGGCAGGTCGGCGTGCCGAGGGGGGGAGGAGAAAATCTAAGCACATGGCCTTTAAGCCACAGGACCAAGCTGCTGCATGGTGGTTAAACTGAGTTGGTAAATCACCTCAAACAACTTAAAATCACTTTACTCTACAACAGATTCGAGGGACTCTTCCTCGATGTCAACAACTCAGACGCAGCTTATGTTGTAGCATTACAGCAGGTTTTGTATTCTCGCCTGAGAGGCTGAACTGACTGCCAAAATGAGTTGGATGACTCCCAAAATTTCCCACAAACCTGGAATTACTGTATTTCTAAGCAGGCAGATATTTTAATTTCAGCACTCAGGTCATGTGTTTTCCACTGCTACAAAAAGCAACTGCAAATACAACCTACCTGATACATGACTATACAGTCACCGTTCAAATATATGATTTCTAAATGATTCCCTCTTTATTGCTCCCACCATTGTGACTAAAATTTAACCATCCAGCAACCACCCACTGAGCCAGATAGCCCAAGTGCCTCAAACAAAGCAAGAGTAGTTAAAGTGGGACATAATAGACTACGAGCTACTTCATGCTCTGTCAAATTTAGTTTGTAAGATGTCCATCTGGATCAGATTTAAAAAGTTACAACTGATTCAGACAACTACACTTACAGGACTGGTGGTGAAAATTATAAAAGCATGGATGAAATGTTGGCTTTAGTACAAGATACAGGCTGTTGTTAGTGGGGTGGGTGACCATGTTTTTATAATAAATTAATATAAATATAAAAGCTGCAAAAAATAAATTGAACTATTTAATGGTAAATTTGGCCTAACTTTTGAAAACATGGATGAAATATGAAACGTATAAAACATACTGACTTTTTTAAAATTAAAATTATTGTAGATAAAAAATGACAATATATCGCTTTGCTTATTGTAATATATTGCAACATATTGTATCATCACTAAATTACACAATACACCTAAAATCCTAGAAAATTACAGCCTCCTTTTAAGAGTGTTCATTTTTATGACAGGCTAATTGTTTGACTCTATTCTATCAACTTCTTTCTGTCATGTCAGCAGGGTTTAAATACAGCTTCATGACTATCATAGGCTGCAGTTCTGACTGCATCTCTGCTTTCTGCTGTTTGATTCAAGAGCTCAGATTTCTTCTGCTGTTGATACTTCTCACAAATCAGCCAGGTTATGAATGTTGGTTTGATGTGCAACCATAAAAAGATTTAAGAGAATGTGGTGCACATCTGGAGGAAGTCCTTTAAACAGCACATTATCCAGCTCCAGATCCCTGTGAAATGTGCCTGCACAACACTTTCCCTGCCAAACTGACACTACGTGGTACGCCTTGTGATCGACAAAACAAACAACAAACAGGCTGACACGTAGCAGACGACAGTATATATATATAAAAAAAACAAAAACAAAACCGGATATTCTGAGAATTTGTATTTTGTTTTTTGCAGCCTATTATCATCCCATGTTGTTCTGCTGGTGCTAAATCAAGAGCCTTGCTGTGTTTTGTGGATACTAAATCTTTCCCAGTACTTTTACAGCACTGGTGTTTATTTGTATGTGTTTTATTTTTTGAGCACAAACAACTGATGGTTCATGTTTTATTTCACACATATCAACTGGAACTTTCTAAATTATTTGCTGTCAACAGGTCATCACATTCCACAGTCAACATGTCGCATTTCAAAAATATTGTTTAGAGGGCAGCTTCATGCTTTTAAATCCTTTTTCACATTCAAATCCTTCAGTTGGGGGTCTATATAAAGTGGAACTGCAATGCTTTGGTCAGAAATCCTCCTTATTGTAACTTCACAAGCCCCGCACCTTTTCTGAGGTGTGTCTCCGATCAACTCGTTTTGAGGCTGTCTCTTTAAATCCAAGCTTTTGATTTATAAATTAATTAAAAGATGTCAACAAGGAAAGACTTGTCCATCCAGCCTTACATGTTGGAGCCAGAGTCTGACCCAGAGGAGAATGAAGACCAGTCCAGAGCTTATTTGGCAGTTCTCTCACAAATAATTTGACGTAAATATGAAGATATCTATGCAGCACCATGAAAAACTAAATTCAACTTTTCCGCCTCCTAGAGACTCCAAATACACAACAAAATGTAATTAACAATTAAAAAAAAGTGGATTTTACATGATATGTCCCCTTTTAATAACATTCTCATTTTGGTTATTCTGCCTTAGTCATAATATTATGACCGACTCCATGTGAATCCCAAGGTGGGTACAAAACCAGTTGAAGCAAAAACAAGGACAACTAAATAATGTGAATGGCCTAAAATGATGTTTTAGAAGAAGTAAAGACAAAAAAAATCTTGATTTTTAAAATCTGAAAGCATAAAACATGTCCCTCTGGTCATTTGGTGACAAACATTCAGAATTCAGTCCGTGAAAGAAAATATCTGTGAATTTTCTCTCATTTAAAGCTGTCAGCTAATCTCCCAACAGTCACAAGTCAGTGAGATACCACCTTCTGTTGGAAAGCCAAGGACCAAATCCACTGGAGACAAAAAATGAAACCTTCCTCCTACACAGACTGTTCTGTTGCTGATCTTGAACTCTAACCTTCACCAACAACAGCTGGAGTCCTCCTACAATCAGCCATCAGGTCTCAGATTAAACAAAATAAAAAAATTAAAAATGACATAAAGGGCCAGTCCCAGCTCTGCAGAAGACATATGTGCCACCTACTGTCTACGACATTCTGCCTTTTTGACCTTTGACACGGGCCTAACCCCCTCACTCTGCCTTTCATAGTTCCCGTCACTCAGTAGTGAGTGGGAGGTTGGTTTTAATTTCTGGTTGGAGCAGAAAGGTTAATATTCTCTCCAGCAAGCCTCTACTGAGAGTAAACTATATTAAACTCTCTGGAACACATATAAGACCGGCTTCAAATGGCAATTCTAATTCCCATTTACAAATAGTTGATTAAAATAATATTAATAACAAAAAACAATATAAAAAGTTTATATGTTCCTTGAGCTGGTTCTTGTTTGTTTTTTAGGGGACTTGACGTGGACTGTGAGGAACCTCTGTGAAACACGTCTGACCTAGCAAATATTAAAATGTTTAATTTGTCTGAGTTCACTCAGATTTTTACCTCCTTTGATTGATTTCCTGTTTGGACCAGTACTTCTTCTACTAAATCCCATCAATAAGCAGTGTAGCATTTTCTGCCACCTTTTGGTAACACTTGTTGATTTCATTGACAATATGCTATTAAACTCTTTTCTAACATGATCTATCAAAACGCTTCATATACAAATAACTTTTCCCTTTAAATGTTGCTCCCTTTTCAACACTAACACATTTTTAGGAAGTGACTGTAGAATTAATCACTGTTCTCACATTATACTTGTCACTTAGATGTAAAAATTACACATTTGTTGTATTAATACAAATGTTATTAAGCCTGGTTTGTTGGTGATCTCAAACTCCACACCAGCTCAAAACACCTCCTTTTCTCATTCTGCTCAGTAATCAAGTCCTACACAAACACACACGTTTGTTCTTCTAGCCTCATGGGGACATTCCATTGACTTCTATTCATATAGCCTGACCATAGCCCCTTACCTCAACCCTAACATCCCCAGTATATACCTGACCCTAAACCTAACCTATACTCAAATCACACCTTAGTCCTAACCCTAACCCCTGACCCACCCGATGAGGCCAGGCTTTTGTCCACATAAGGAACAGTGGGTCCTCACAAGGCTGTGTGTACCGGGAAAATGGTCAAAAACCGTCCCCACCAGGTAACAAAAACATGTCCACACACACACTTCTCTGGCAGAAACTCCTTGGGAAATAGGTCAGACTTGTGCTGGCTACAAAGAGCCGCTCAGAGTCAGCAATAACTGAGCACTGTGAGGTGCAAAGCATGACATCTGTGTGTTTAACTGTGTTTCTGTAGGAAACAGGTGTCTCTTCAACACAAAGCTTTTCTGCCGGGGCTCGGGGTTTGCCCTGAGCACTTTCCATATGTAGCTATGGTTCACTAAGCTAAGCCACCTGAAACTAAGTGATGCAGCCTAACAGAAACCTTCACGTGTCCATGTCCACCCTGAAACCATGAGCTTTAGGGTGAACAGGCAAACTTTGCTGCTTCACATCATTTCAGTGGGTCGTCCTGCAGCTTGGCTCAGGATGGACTGTGTTCAGACATGGGCTGCATGATATTGGAAAAAAATGACACTGAGATTATTTCTAACCCTGTGTTGAATATAGTGATATTAAAAAATAAAAGAATTTTCAACAAATACCTTATAAATTTTTATAAATAATGCTGCCATTTTATTGTCGATGGCGCTGCACCGAGATTACCTCTTTTTTTATGCATGTTTGTTGTCTGTATTTGAGTTATTTTTGTTATCTTTTATTGCTTGCTTTTATAGTTTAAGCAGTATGAAGCTGAAATGATCACAAAAAGGTGATTTTAGTTGGGGAAAAAAAGCTAAAAAAGTAGCTTAAATTGCAGAAAACAGCTGATTGAAGCACAGCTTAAGTTAGAAATAAGCTGATAGAAGAACAAAAAAGTTTAAATGAACAGAAAAAAATCAGAAAAAAGATAAAATTAGCTCAATTCACTGTCAATGATTAAAAAAAAGAAGAAAATACTAAATAACTCAAAAAGTATAAATTGTTGAAATACCAAAAGTAAAAGCTGGAAAGTCCTGAAGGAGCTGAATGTTTTGAAATATGAATTGTTGAAATGGCAAAAATTGTGGAACGATATACGTGGCAAATAAAAGTACGTTAGAAAAAATGATCTCAATAGTGTGAAAGCTTTATGAGCACAGACCACCTCAAAGCATCTCACCATTTTTGATCACATTATTTAATCAGACCACTGTGTTTCTGGCTGTGCCATCAAAATACCTCCCATCTACTGTATGTCAGAAGTTGGCAACAACCACTGGGAGCTCTGCAGGCAGAGGTCTGGCACAAAGCCTCAGTTGGCACTGCAGTCCTGTCCTCGTTAAATGAAGACCATCCACTGGATACTGGACAGCCACGTATCTCCCTTAGAGCATCTGTCATCGATGGAGGCATGTAGTACTGTACTGAGGGTTGGCTTTGTGTCTGAGTGGCACAGAATCAGTGACGGGGTGCAATCTCCATAAGCTTCCAACCGTTTGGATTTAGAGCTCAATCGACCATCTGAGACAGACACTGGCAGTACTTTAACAACACTGAGTTTGGGGCTAAATCAAAAAGCTTTGCTCAAAAAACTCTATAATCTCGAGTTTGTTAACTTACATGCAGACAGATCTAAAAGTCATGTTTAAGATATCAAAGCTTCTTGTGCTTGAAAACAGAACAAAGACGGCAAAAATGTGAAAACACTGCCCTGTTTCGGAAGCCTAATGAGATGCTACCCTACTTCTGCTTCAAAAACATCAAAACTCAAACAGCTCAGAGTGATCTCCACATGGATGGTGATCAAGAATAAGGCCCGGTACTGAAACTTGTAGCAAAAAAAAAGCCTTCTCCCAACACGTATAGGCAGTCTGTGAGGATATACGCATGAGATGTGTGTTTGTTTACCCCGACTCACAATGCTGGGAGGAGGGGGAAGGAAAACACAGGGACAGGCCGGACCTTCCGATTGCAGTTTAGGAAAATGTCAAGTACGTTCAGATCGTCACTCGAGTGAAATGTCATCTGCGCAGTGTAGCAAAGAGGCTAAAACTGCAGAGATCCATCAGAAAAAACTGAGTTCCAAGAAAAAAAACATTTGTTTGCATCACACCCTGGCTGCCACATTTACTATAAAACATAAAGGATACAAAGACATTTTAATCAAATACCCAGAGGCTTTAACTGAGCTGTGTTTTTCCATTAAGTACTGCTGAACTGGATGTATACTTCATGCCTCTGAAAGTGTATTTTACAGTGACTGTAGGTTTTAAAATGAGTGTGGCAGAGGTATAGCCTTTGAGAAGGGTTTAGTTTCTAAGATAACTAAAAAGAAGTTAACACCAAGTAAAGTCAAATTAATTCGTAGAGTTGTTTATGAAAAACATGTCTGATACAAAGTAATTAAACCCCAGCAATAAAAACAGCTTGAATTTAAGCCCTGTAAGGCACACCTTGTGAGAAAATATGTATGCTGGTCTGTTAAGAGGTTCGGTGCAGGGCTGTAACGCTCCCCTCCTTAAGTGGGGTATAATATAATTGTGCTGAAGGGCTGCGCGCCACGGGAAGAGAGTTTTATTTTGAAGCCTGCCTGCTGTAATGGTGTCAGGTGGTATTTATGAGACTCGTAATGGGGCTGAAGCCTAGGCACACCTGCTACGCTGGGAGGGGTGTACTCACAGACGCACAAACACAAAATCCTTCAGGTTGCTTGTTTCGGCTTGTTTTTAGCTGTTCATTAGATGAAGACTGTATGTGCATAAACAAACTTCACTCATTAAGTCATTGGTTTTGTGGGAAAAAATGATTAGAGAAGTGTTTTCACAAGAATCAAGTTAAGCTACAAAGAAAAGAAAACAACGTCACACCCAATTTGTATATTTCAATTTTTATCCATTTTCAAATCCTTTAATTCCAAACTAATGTTTATATTTTAATTAAAAAAGGTCTGTGAGAAAACATGATAGGATCAGCAATTTGTTTTTTTCTTAAATAACTTGTGTTGATTTAAAGGGGGGGGAAATGCAGTTGTGCCAAATACTATGAAAGTAAAAGTAATCAGTACTTAAAACCTCAATGAAGCTACAGGTGATTAAATTTGATCAGCTTTCAGGGTGATGGCAAATAAAACCACAGCACCAGTTTATTACAAAACAAGTAATAAATACATAGCAATGCTGGACATGCTCTCAGCATTAACTGCCTACAGGTGATGTTCTGATACATTTGTCCTTCGTGTGAAACCTGCTGCTTTCTGAGTCTTTCAGAGGCAAAGCGACGGGTGACGAATGAGTCTCCACACGGGATCGCTCCGGGAAGATAAAAACTAAGCATCTCTGAGCTTACATTAAGACGCCTGCTGCATGAGGCTGAGGAGAAAAACAAACAGTGTTGATGAAACTCGGGCAAAATGTAAAAGCTGCAGCCTCTGAGCTGCACCTGTGCCTCTTCTCTTTGCATTTTCATCACCTAAAAAAGGAAACTGCAGCTCAGACAAACTTCATTATGTTTAGTCCTTAATGAGGGTTGGAAATTTTACTTTTTAATCTTGACTCTGTTTCCAAAATCAACAACTATTCTGAACTCATATGGGTGATATCAAAACAAGGAACCGAGATCTTGGTAAAATGAAGAAATGCAACTATCATAAATTAGGACATGGTTAAAATAATAAGACTTTAGGCACCTATTAGAATATTAAAATTCAGGGCTGAAAACCAACCATGAGGTAATGGAAACACTATGATGTCATGTCTCCACCTCTAAACTAACCCTATGACCCGAGGACTTCTTCTTCCTCTTTACGTTTAGTAGGCAGCGTGAAATCATTTTGCACATGCTCCACATTTTGTTTCCTGTTTTTGGTTTGTTTTTCTGACAGAGTTAAAGCACCACATACAGGCCAGGCACAGTTACTGCAGCGTTTCAAGTCATTTTTAGTATTTTTTGTGTGAATGAAGAAATTTCTAGAAATGCTGGATGATGAATTGTTAAAAAAATTATTGCGATAAACGATAATATCGTTTGATATTACCCACAGAGCTTACAGAAGTTTATGACGTTTACGTAAAAAAAAAAAAAGTTACGAACTGAAATGGACCAGAGTTTGCGAAAACAACACACAACAGCTTCCCACCTCCTCTATCCAAACCGGCACAATTTATTCTGTACAAGTCTTCCTCTGATTGACAAAATAACTGTGGTTAGCCTCATGCCGCTTACGAAATTTACGCAAGTTTACAAAATTTACGTAAAGTTAATAGACCAGGACCAGAGTTTGTGAAAACAACACACAACAACAGGTTCCCACCTCCTCTATCCAAGCCAGCACAATGTATTCAGTATGTGTCTTCCTCTGGCTTCATAAAATAACTGCAGTTACCCTCATGCTGCTTACAAAATTTACACAAGCTTACAGAATTTATGTAAAGTCACAGATAAACTGCGAGCAGAGTTTGTAAAAACAACACACAAGTCCAATTACTAAAGCTGTCACATCAATACCCACCTCCTTAATCCAAGCTGGCACAATTTATTCGTTGTGTCTTCCTCTGGCTTTAAAAAATAACTGCAGGAACTCGCACTTTATGAAATTTTACATACTGCAAAAAAAAAAAAAGCAAATGAAAATTATCAACCTCTTTTTAATGTATGCGATTAATTGATTTATTGCTCATCGCGACAGGTCTAGAAACAACAAATTAAAAAGTTGTTTTGGACATCAGCAATGACTGAGAACATCATCACACCTATGACGTGTGTAGAAGACTGAATCAAGAATTAGCAAAACGTGCAACAGCTTCACTCCACAAGCTGAAGAACTCTCAGTCCAACGCATATTTTTTTCTGCACCAGCTCCAGACGGTCACATACTGACGTTGACGCTCGGGCTTCAACTACAGCGAAGGCACTGTGAGCCAAAATCGTATGAAAAGCCAGCAACCCAAACAAAAAAAGATGAGAAAGTGTGCACAGTTGTTGCCCTACATCTAATGGAGACAAACAGCTGACACCTCAGTTGTCGCGCTGCAGCAGCAACCCTGATGCTTAAACTGCTTTGATCAACAAAAGTGGATCAGCACCGTGGCATTCTGAATGGCAGCAGAAGACACTTTAACTTGGATACTCAACGCTAAGCAGTAAAAGAGGAGAAAAAATGGTATGTGATCAGAATAGAGATTTAACAAAAATAATAAAAAGATAGTAGCGTTGTTTCATGAGGTAATGGTGAGGGTACAACCCACGAAACTAGACTGGAGCTAAGACTTATAATTTCACGGCTCATTAATCTGCATAATCTTCTTCTCAGTCGATTCATTGTTTGGGTTGAAACGTCATAAAATGTTGTTTTGAATTATTAACTTTCAAATCCAAAAAGACGTTGCATTTACCTTCAAATAACAAAAGAGAATAATTAAATTACAACTATTAGGTGCTGTGGTAGTTCAGTGGTTAGTGCCACTGTAAACTTGAGGCTGCAGGTTTGAGCCCAGATTGTGTCCGGAAACAAACAATAAATCTCATGCGAGTTTATTCGTTGTGGCGATCCCTCCCCTGCAGCTCGGAGCAGCCAAAAGAACATCTTATACCAAGCATCAAGCTAATTTTGCTGCATATAATCAGAATTTAGGATTATTTTAGCTGTAAATTGCGTGTTTAACACAAAAAAGCCCTCATGATCAATTGTAGCATTTTTTAAAAAAACATATTAGAGACACTTTGTTGTTATTCCTCCTTAATTGCATGAAAATATCAGAGACAATGTAGGTTTCAGAATCTTACAAAAAAAACATTTGAACTTAAGAAAATTTTAAATAGTTTGGAGATGTTCCAATAATTACTACCTTAAAGTGTCTGTTGAAATGAATATGAATGTATTTTTAGTAAGATAATGATAATATATTGCAAAAGAAATTATGCCTCTGAGATGTTGTTGAGATATTCGCATGTGAAGTAACAGGAAGTGATGTCAAAGACGAATATCTGCATGTGAACTGAGCGTTGCTACAATAACTAACAACACAGAGAAGAATCTGATGTTTCTTTAGAATATTTACAGTCACTATCAGGGATGAAGATAGTCAGTGTTCAAATATTGTTCAGATAATTTTCTTTTTTAAAGAGTTGCCCTTTGATGTCACTTCCTGTTTCACTTTGGCTGAGCCAAATTCAAAAGAAAATATGCAAATAATGCGACAAAATGGGGAAAATCTTTCTTAAATATAAAGATTTTTTTTTTACTTATTGTATTTGAAGGCTACACTCTAAAAATGAAATGTTGGATTTACTTAACCATGTTATGTCAACTGGTTCCACTTAACTGAGTTGAGT
>JARVJO010000431.1:21120612-21139801 GCA_031762555.1 Cynodonichthys magdalenae | reverse complement strand
GAATTTCCTCAACTCAGTTAAGTGGAACCAGTTGACATAACATGGTTAAGTAAATCCAACATTTCATTTGTAGAGTGCATATAGTCATGAACAACAAGGACGTAGTAATGAGTCACAGCTTCGGTTCAAACCTGTTACTTCATGCCTTCAGCTCATCTACAGCCGGGCATTCTTCACCCTCAGTCCCCTTGTTGCTCCATCCATCCAGTCTGGGTGTAATTCATTGTGGCTGGGTGGCATCCATTAGCACCCCTCCATAGGGACAGGACAGCCTCTGAAGCTTGGTACTCAGGGAGCGCACTGGGGCCCTGCACTTTACCCTAACAGCTTCATCAAGACTGGATCCCTGGAGCCAAACACACAAACACACACACACCACATGGCACACAAAAACCTCTGGAGGGCCCAATTAGCAGCCATCACCTGTAATTCAATAACTCCTTCTCTTCCAGCTTTCTCTTTCACTCCAACGTGAATTTGCTTCTTTGCTTTGAGAAGCACACGGCCTAATTGTCTCCAGCATCAACAAGCAAATCTAAATCTAAACTGGCAGCTCGATACGTTTTAATAGACCCACGTATTTTGTTTGTAAGCAACATTTTGTTCCCTTTTATTCGTGCCTCATACTGTACCCTGGAGGTAGCGTATGCCACAAATTAAGCTGAAGGAAGGTGGAATGGTTGAAGATAGTCCACACCGCACAGCTCCACTTAGTTTCTGATCAAATCCTCTGCTGCCCTTCATCACATTCTGACTCGATTCGCTGCGGGGTTGGAGAGAGGGAAATGAAGCAACTGCAACCAAACGTCCCACAAATCTAACTTTAATAGACAGATAAGAAAGCATGGAAACAACAGCAATTAGCTCATTACGCAATAGGACACAGAGTGAAACTGTAATATGAGAAGACATTTTCACAAGTTACACGACTATAACAGACACAGGGGAGTCAGGTGGGTGTGAAGGTGTGAACATGAGATTAAAGAACAAATTTCTGTTCTATAAAACTCCCACAAGTTTGATCTCATGTGAACCGTGTCTGTGATCGAGCCTAAATTTACTATACAGCTAGGGCTGGTCAAAATCGTGTTGTGTGCAATTAATAATCAGAAAAACTATTAATTTTTGCCACTTTGCAATCACTGCAATTAGTGGGCGATTCGGTTCAGTTCGATACTTTAGTCTCACGGTTCAATATTTTTTTGATAAAAAAAAGAGAAATGTCCACAAATTTCTTAACTTGTAATTTATTGAAATTAATTCTGAACATTTGTTTAATCTCAAAAGTACAGATTTTAAATTAAATGTTGCTGAAACAGCAAGTGTCACAGTGGATCTGTGCTCCACAGTGCAGCCTAGGTGGAGCAGTCGAACACAGAACCACTGATCCTTCAACACAGAGCGTCTTCAGAAAACAAGTTGATCAAATAAATGTTAAAAATCTGTATTGTTCCATACATAGAGTGTATTAAACAGTTCCATACAGATACATGTATTGTTGCACCACTAATGACATGTGATGATGTAAGAGTACAAAGAAAGACAAATGTGGACCAAGACCAAAACATTGGTTACACACAATGCAACTCTCAATTAATCGTTATCAGCTAAATGCCATAATTGATCACTATAAATCCTTTTCAAACTACTGCCAAAACCCTACCATACAAGTGAATTTGGCTCACTAGCCCCTAAAATTGACCAAAGTTGCACAAAAATTTGGATTATATTCCTGACAAAAAGTCCACAATCAATCCAGAAAGACAAAAACGTCGACATGATGCTGAGAAGAGTTTAAAAAGTCTCACGAGAAATCAGCTCAGTCTTAACTTCCTTTAGAAAAGTAATGGGTCAAGTGAGGAAGCGCCACTTGCTGGTCAAATACAAACAAACACACACATTAAAAAAAGAGCAACTATTTTTCCCTACAGTGTCCACTTTAATTTTCTGCTTCAATGACACAAAGATTACACAAATGGGGAGCAGAGTAAATGGGGGGGGGGATAAATCACTCTGCTTTGCCTTTAATCTAATTTCTTCCTCCACTCCCACCTGTCCTGCTGCTGCTGCTTTTTCTGCAGTCTCTGGAGTGTCTTTAGTGAGTCCGGCCCCTCCTAACCCACCTGTCCATCTCCCATGATTAATGTCTCCTGAGAACACAGGGTCTGCTAGGAGGTCTCCTCCCATCCTGCTGCCGACTCACACTCTGCTTTTGTTTTTAACTGATTAAATGCCCAAAATGTTCAAATATAGAACACATTGTACATATAAAGGATGTTGGTAATTATAGTTTTAAATCAGAATCAAATCTAATTGGATTTGGCAGGACTGGAAATGAAAACTGGTCAAGAAAACAGGTCAGTGCATCTCTAATTACAAGATTTTTAGGCCATAAATGATTGCAAATAAATATAAATGTGTCCAGACCAAGAAAACCTACCTGTGTATGTCCTTAAGTATTTCCTACACAGGTATCAATTACTTTTAAGCGCATAGAACATCATAAAGATTCAAATTCTCTGGAGCAAAAAAGGGTTTTCAGGTTTTCATGTTCAGGTTACTTTTACATCACACAGACTGAAAATAATGGTTTTAATGGTTTCTACTATATTATATAACAATTAGTTCTATATCATATTTTGAGTAAGGAATGCTATTTTTGTAATTTTTATATGACATTTTTTTTAACCTGCTTCTTTTTGTTTCGCCTTGAAAACGTATTTCTATTGAAATGATTGAAAGTGAGTAACTGATCCCATGAGCAGCAGACATGAGGTTACCTCTGCAGCCTGATGTTGTGCCTTGAGGCCAACAGCAGCTTCAGTTTGTGTTTGAGCTGATTCCCTCAGCCGTACAGTAAAAAATAAATAAATAAAACAGCATGGAGATTGCAAAGGTATGCAAATGTTATTTCTATTGAAGTGGCAGAAAGGAAGTTTCTCACCGCTTTAAATCTGTTGTATTGTGACTCAGACTATGGTTTACGCTGAATGAGGGGGGAACTTTCTCAGAGGAGGGAGGTTGTAAGATGAGGCGTGTTGTGATTGATGAACACGTGCACATAAAATAAGGAGGGCTTGACACTAAAACTACCTTATAAAATCTGTTAAGAGAGGATGTGGCTGAATGAGTACCACAAATACTGATCTGCTATCCACCATTGTTACTGTTGTTCTTCTACCTGCGCAGAAAAAAGATTTTGTAGATTATTATTGTTTATATTTTTTTTTGGGGGGGGGGGGGGGGTGCAAACATAAGATTTTTTCTTCTTTCTGCTGCCTTTAAATTTATTTGTGATTTGCATTTTTATTGTACATAAATGTATTTTGTTATTTTTAATGAAATGAAATAAATAAATAAAATTAAAAATAAATAAATGTACTAGAGCTGTTTTTAAAAACTGCATCGCATCGATTTTATTTCTTCTAAATATCAACACACTACACGCACACAGCCCCCACCCCGGCAACAACAACAAAAACAAAACCTTAGGGGGCAGTATAACGATGCACGACTCCTGTTCAGAGCAAAGAACAGCAAGCTGCAAGTAAAATCGATGAGTAAGCAAAATAGCCACCAGTATTCTGGAAGAGAAATGTCAATGCCCTTCTTAACTTTGTTTAACCTCAAAAGTACAGTTTTTAAATTAAATGTTGCTGAAACAGCAAGTCTCTCAGTGGATCTGTGCTCCACAGTGCAGCCTAGGTGGAGCAGTCGAACACAGATCCACTGATCCTTCAACACAGAGCTTCTTCAGAAGACAAGCTGTTAAAATAAATTTTAAAAAATTGTATTGTTCCATAAATTGTGTGTATTGAACCTAAAGCACTATATTGATTGGTTCCATACAGATACATGTATTGTTGCACCTCTAATAAACATAATATAATTTTATAATTTGCTGGTGTCCAAAACCTCCAATCTCAGACCTGGATTCAAAAAGCTTCGATTTCAAAGGAAATATGCACTGTTTTCGTTTACACAAATAACCAAAACACAACAGAAATACATAAACTGGACCTAAGTGTATATCTTTACGCCTCCCTCAGCTTTAAGTTGGTTCAGTCCAACTTTGACACACTGTTAGTCTGGTTATTCAGAATGTGTTTGATTGTGGAGATGAGAAAATAAAAAATTCAAGCCTTTTTTTGGTTTGGTTTTGAAACAGATAAAGTAAGAACATTAAGATCACACATACACATTTATCAAAACTAATAATAAAAATCAATTTATGGTGATCATAATTACATTCACTCATTATTTTGGGTTGGAATGTTTATACTCTAAAAATAAAAGTTTATTTAAATAAATTGTAGTTTTAATGGCGGCTTGTTTAAAACCAGCCATGAAAACATACCTCCCTGAGTTTACTTCCTCATTTCATTACAAAAACAGACACCTCAGAATATGTGTGCTCATATATTTACAACACTTTAGCACTATATTTAACACAAATAATGAAGTCTCAAAAAAGTAAGTTAAAGCACATTAATTGTTTGAGGTACTGGTCCGCAACAGCAAAGTTTCACCACTGTGTGGTTTTCAGAGTTCAGCTTCTCAAACACAGATTTAGATGAAAGATACAGCAGAACGTTGCTCAAAATGCTTTTACAAAAGATGAAGGTTCAGGTGGTTGAACGAAGAGCAGGTGAATTGCTGAAATGTGTTCTGCTGCCTTTCAGACACGACACATTCGTGAGACGCTCAGATTTCAGTTCTGGTTTCACCTTCAGTTATGTTTGGAGTCTGTGTCAGAAATGCTAAAGCTTCTTTAAATTTCACAACACCCACTAAACTGTACGGATAAAATGGTTAAAAAGGTTTTATTACATTTAAGCAGCAGTTTGACACAATTTGGAAAAAGTGTTTATAGAAATATTAAAATCCTGCTGAAATACGTGCATCATGACTAACTAAATGTAAATAATTCTACAATTTCTACATTTTCTGCAGTTTGAACACAAAACTAGCAGGTGGTTGTTAGCTTTATTAAGAGTTTGCTCCTTAAAAACTTTACTTCTAACTAATACAGACAAACGGGTAGTTACAAAAAGTTTTAGGTTTGTTTAGAGAACTGAGGGCGACGCAGCCAGAGTGACACAATTAGTTGCTCTCAGTTTCATTTTAAATCCGAGGGCAGTGCACCGTTTCCTTTTCACCTTGACTAAAAATAAACTTCGCACTGAGCGTTCACAAATCCCACCTGCGCAGCAGCAGACATGTCTGTGCTGATAGGGAACGTTTTTAGTAATCTGTCATTTGATCGAGGTAACTTTCTGAGTCAGAAGACAGTTGGTGATTGTCGTCGCCTTCTTCCAACTGGTTTACCTCAAACAAATGCAGAATGCATAAAGAACTTATATTTTCATTATTGTTTCAACAGTGACAACAGAATCCCTGTATATATCAAAAATTATGTTTTTTCTGCTTTAAATCAGATGTGTGTCTTTATTAGTCTGTTTTTCTCAAGCTAGAGAAGAGCTTTTATCGTCCAGTCATCAATACGTGGAACAGAAACACAATAAATGCTAAGTTTTTCCTCAAAGGCAACATGTAAATGCATGTAAATCCAAACGAGCAGGCCTGTGTTGTTATGCAAAGCCTGGAGGAAAGTAACAGTTTCCCACATTCATGCTCACATCCCCACAACACACACTGTTCAATTAGTCACAGCAGCAGCATCAGTAGAACCCCCCCACCACCACCCCCCCCACCCGGACCATAAAAGGCGATGGGGAGGGGTCAATGCTGACTAGCTAAAGACATCCTGTAGTGCTTTGTCATTCCACAGGCCCATTTGTGCAAGAGAAACACATCCAGCCTCGGGCTCTTCAGCATGAGGAGAAAGTCACATGAATGATCACAGGTTGTGGATCAATTAACCCCCCTGCTGACATCAACCTTCGATATGACTGTTCCTCACAGAAAGACAAAATACAGACACAAAACTTAAAGTTCAAGCCTTGCATGTCTTACGTTAGAGACAACAGAGTTGTATAGAATCTGTTAGAGCATTTGCTAAGTGTACAAAGGTGAACTCCGTCTATAGCAAATCATGTTAGCTGCAGATACGCTCAGACGCAGGATACTCACATGACTCCTTTTCACTGTAAAACAGACGTAACTGGAGAACCTGAGACTTAGTGCTGCTCACTTATACATAACAACAAAAAAACTATAACAACCCTTCTGCTTTTCTATTTAACTCTTTTCTGTCTGAAGCAGGTGTGGGCCTCGTGCACAACTGCTGACATGAATTATCTCTGCACAGTGAACTACACAGCAGCGCTGCACGATATTAGGAAAACCTGAGATAATAACATGGCTTAATACTGTGACGACGATATGACGTGATAAATGAACAAATACGTAAGTATGTACTGTTGTGATGTCTTTCTGTTCTGGGTTCAGAGCAAAAACAACAACAAAAAATAACTAATCATTTTCATTCCAGCATTAATTTTTTTTTTTTATATGAAGAGATCCATCCAATCGACCAAATACATGAAGGGCTCCATTTGATTGGTGAGATACTCCAAGCTTTCGTCTGAGTGACAAAACGCACAAATGCAAACTTTTGAGCCAACCATTTATTGCAGTTTATGCAGTTTTTTGCGATATGAATATTGCACAGGCTGTTATCGCGATGATGATAAATTTTCAAGCCCTACTACACAGCACAGATTTTTATTAGCAGAGACAAAGTAAAGGGATGGTGGTACAAAACAAATGCAAAATATTAAAGATACTTAATGCAAAATACTGACCCTGAACTGTATCATAGCTTGAAGGAGTTCATTAAGCTTTTAGCCAAATGCTAACTTACTTAACTCAACAAATCTAAGTGTAAACATTACAGTACTACAGTAAAAACATTAACTGACTTTTTGTTTCTATGGACGTCAACAATGTAGACTTGTTGGTAGATGCAATATGGTCACAAAGATTGAGTTTTTTTTATTTATTTATGTAATTAAGTGAGTACTTGTACTGCACTACAGCCCTAACATCCATATAAAAAGCTACTGAGAAAATGCATCAACCCAACAGCAAGCGGATCCATCTTTTACTGAGATAATACATTTTTAAAGCAGCACTTCTTTGATGAACTGATAGCTAAAAGCAGTTGCTGAAACGAGTCACTGAAAAACACTTTATGTGGCCGTAAATGTTGCACAATCACTTCTACGTGTTCATCACTGCTTCATCTGCCTCATTAATATGAACTGAGTACGTTTAAAATATAAAACTGAGCAACACTGAACAGCACAGCATCAACTCCAGAACCCATGCTAAACAAAAACAACTCCAATCGAGGCCAAATCGGAGTAAAAAAATTGGACTTCCTGTGGACAGATGATGGTCAGGGCTGAGCTCTGGCTGGCTTCTAAAGCAGAGCAGCCCAAGCCTGGGAGCAGGCCGCTGTGTTTATGCTGTAAAGGTATGTTAACACCAGGCTGCATTCCTGTAGTCCCTAAATTGCAGTGTAAGATTACAGCACAGCCGAGAGTGCATCAGTACGCATGCAAGCATGAAGCCCTTTGAAGGCGCCGGATAACAAAGGTGTGATGGCGGCAGCTGCATGGACGGCCACGCCTTCCATTAATGAAGACCTGCAGACGATTCACACACTGAGGAGAAGCCAACAACTCTATGGTGTCTTCTCTTTATATTCTAAGTAACAGCTTTAAAAATGGAACATTTTCAGCTCAGTGTATTATTCTGGACAATGTCGTAATTGTACTTGTGTAAACGACTAAATGTTTGTTGAGATCTTTCCTTAGATTTTACTTCGACGTGCTCCATATTTGCAGAGTGGTAGGTAAAGAGCTCTCTGCCTAATAAAACTTAGCAGATCAGGATCAGTTTTATGGAGGCAGACAAGTAAAAAGCCATCAGAAGCTGGCTCCTGAAAATGAGCGTCAGCCCTCCTGTGATGTGGGTCTTTATATGAGCAACAAATCAAACTTTGATTTTGGTTCTCAAAGAAGTTTAAAAAGAACTGCCCATAATGATTAACTTAAAAAGAACATTTAACAGGCAACAGCGACGGATTACATGTTCACTCAGATAATAACAGTTAAGCTTCACTAAAGCAGAACTGAGTAAAGCCAAGGGTTTTCCTGCACAGATGGATTTGTCACTTTCTAAAACACTAAAGCAAATTCCTTACAATTATACAACAGTCATAACTGATTTGTTCTATATACCAAAGAATAATTAATATACCCTTCTTATGACTAAATATGTCTGACAAACAACAACTGAAGTCAGTAAAAAAAAATTATCTGAACTTAGAATCACCTTAGAGTAGGGTTGGCAAACGTGACAAAAAAATTAATAACAATTACGATTAATATGACGATTTATCCCCGTGACGCCCACATATCCTAGTCACATGACCAATTTAAATCCCTCTAGAGGTGAAAGATTTGCTCTCTGTAAAAATCTGTTCCAAATTATGTCAAAAGTACAGACTTCACGCTTTACATCAGTTTTTATATTGTGTCGATAGACCAAGTAAAATCAGAGTTATGATAAATAAACTACAGAACTTTAAAAAAAATGTTTGTCATATTGGAAGCAGAGAGGTGCATTAGTCAGTCTGCCTGGCGGCATTAATTGTATTATTCATCAAAAGCCAACAAATGATCGATTAAAGTTTTTCTGATGATTAATTGCACACGATACGATTTTGTCCAACCCTACCTTAGAGACAGTTGTAACTCAGATTTCCATCTGTATCATAACTTATTTTATTAAAACTGTGTCAAATAACTGTAATAAACATTTGTTTCTGCAATTCTTTACTATAAATATTCTCAAATGTTTCAAAGCATAAATATTGATATGTTATGATGTTTGCAGAAACTGTGACATTAGTCTCAGTAAAAACATAACGTAATATGATTTAATTAATGGTCACCTTGGTTATTAACCCTAAAATTCTGTTTCAACTTGCAATACTCCTTTCTAAGATTTTAAAACGACACAAAATGGTAAATAAATAACTTCTGTGCACTACTTTACGGTATAAGTTTGTTTGCTTTACCTCCTTAAGGAAGAATGAGAACAAATGAGGTGGAAAATGAAATGTTCACAAGCTAAAATCACATCCAGAGATAAGCTGCTGCACCAAACATAAAATGTAGCGATATGTAGCCTTTGGTGGGTGTTAAATTTGAACCCTGCTGTAAAACAAGATAACTTCATGACTTCATTTTATTTAAATCGACCACATTCAACACCGTGACTAATAAAAGCAATCCTGACTACTTTCTTTGAGGCTAATACATCCACAGGACCTGTGAATGTGCAACTGAAACAGATATTTTAAAACAAAACTATTTATACTCATAGCATATTTTAAAATGATTCATGGATAAAACACAGGATAAATGAGACGGATAAAGAATTTTCTTAGTTCCTGAGCTCATTTATCAATTATTTAAGAAATAATACAAAATATCATCCAGTTTCAGCTTCTCATTTATGATTTACATTTTCTCAATGTCTTAAATTCAGCAGTGAATTTACTATATTTTACTTTAGAAGTGGAGGGGATTAAAAAAAAAGTCAAGTAATATTAAAATACCAAAAATACTAAAGGTAACATAAAGTAGGAAGTATCGCACCTGAAACCATCGTCACAATATTTACAGAAATGATCGCCATTGCAATATTTTCTAATTATGTGCAGCCCTAAAACAATGGCTGTACTGATTAACAGTGGGACAGAGCCCAATTAATCAATCTTAATATCAAACACAAAGATGGTTATAAACTTTACAAGCAACGACCAAAAGCTTGGTGTTGCGGTAGCTGAGCATCATCCTCAATACCTAACCTGAGTGCTGACACATCTCTAAAGATCTTCATCTACAAGCTTTGACCTAAACAGCTCCAACTCTTGCCTGAAATGTGGCAGGTGATATGCATTCCTTTAATAAATTGTATAAAACGTCCAAACACCTGAAGAAGACCAGTTCTTTGCACAAGGATATGTTTATTATTATTAGCACAGTAACTGTTTCATTCATAGTGTTCTATTATGAGTTTTCACCTTCATGTTTGGATATATTAACAAAAGAATATTGTCCAATAAAATACAAGCTGCTTCATCAGCTGGTGTCAACATCACTGGCTCAACATTAGCCCAGCCTAATATTTAGAAGAACAGAACTGTTAAAAATTATAAACAACCTGTGTTTATCACGTGGAATAAAACTAAAAAAAGATCCAATATAAGGAGAGCTGGAAGCTGCGCAGTGAATCTCAACACCTTTAGCCATCTTGATTGTGCGCCTCTCTGCTCTCAGTCCAGGCTTTTTTCTTTTTTTTAACCTTTAAACGAGCTTATTTAACATCACATGTCAGAAAACTGAACTAAACAGAAGCTTTTCGAGGAAATTCTGCAACCTAAGTGGTGAAAATATCAAAAACGATGGGTCAAAATGCACCTTTATAGGTGTTGCATCACCTTGCGTACCTGGCTGTCTCCGGTCCAGGAAAAAAAAAAAAAAAAGGCAGCAACCCCACCTTCACTGCAGTAATGGTTCTGACCGCCATTCCCCCTCCAGCTCTGAGGAACTGAATCACCGCAAACACAATGGATGGGACACGATTCGTTTGATGGAGAAGCGTTTCAGCGTTAATATGTGGAGCGTGGTGGAGGGGGAATAAGGGAGAATTATTATAATAACCACCTTATGCACCGCTCATTTTCCACACACACACACACACAGAGCATGGGGGTGCACTCGAGCAAACGGGGAAATCATCCCACAAAAAAGGAGGAATAAAGCATGCACAAGTGGGTCAGAAATGCGTCTCCATCATGACATAAATCCCGCGAGAGCGAAGAGACGCGTTAAAACTACCCCCCAAAAAATGCTAAATAAATATATAAAAATCATCTACCTGCACAAGTTGACATTTGGAGCAGCTCGAAGGCAGATTTATTAGAAAATAAAAACCCCTCAAACAAACAAAATAATAAAGAATCCCGATCAATCAACGCGTAAAAGGCGCAGGTGTTCTTTCTGTTTATTTCTAGGCCATTTGTCCGCCCCGTTATCCGCCTTCAGGTAAACATGATGATGATGATGATGATGGCTCCTGTTCAGACGCACAGAGTCACCGTCGTGGCGTCAGCAAAGCAAAAAAAAAAAAAAAAAAAAAAAAAAACAAAAAGGAAAGGTGCTTTCCTCCGTTCGGCTCACGCACATAACTGCGACAATATATATATATATTTTTTTTTATTTATGGGTTTTTTATTGGTTAGAGCGACGTAAAGAGGGGGAGAGGACAGGTAACAAACCGTCCAATGAGGGGCTTCGTCTCAAAAAGGTTATCTAGATTTAAAAACGTTACCCCCACCTACACATACATCCTGTTTTTAAGCTTTAATGGCGAAAAATAATCCCACCTACACGGGAATAACATAATCACTTAAAGCTTCCAGTGTTTAAAAAGATTACAAACTTTGACGCTCAAAATTCAATATTTACCGTAAAGTAACTTGACTTCTAAATAAATCGAGCAACAAATCGAGCAAACTGCTCCAGTACTGCAAACTCCGACTTTTAAGTCGAGAAATGTACATAAACAAATAAATATGAGCAAGTATAATTCCCATCTTACCTCATCAAAAAGCGAGCATGTGTTGTTTCAGTTGCAGCAAAAGGCGTGGTGTAAAGTGGAGATAAAATAAACATCCCATCTCCGCTCGTCTCACGAGCCGTGAACGCAACTAAAAACCAAAAAAAAAAAAGCCCAGACGTGATGTACATCAACACTCTAATTTACCACGCGGCCTTAAAAGCAACACGTAAAGTTGTTTTATTTTTAAACGATGAAAAAGAGGAAAAAAACTCAAATGAAACAAACAACAACAATAAAAACCTCCGTCAGGAGCCGAGTTAGCGAAGCAACTAACAACCTCGCCCTAAAAAAATCCCATAACTGCAACGGGCCACGTTGTTGTTACGTGAAAGCCCCTCAACCTGCCGCCAAGAAGAAGAAGAAGAGTTAAAGTAGCTAAAAGTACTGGAGAAAGAAGGGGGGAAAGTAGTGGAAAAGTGGGGAAAACATCCGAGCACGAAGCGCTCTGAGGGTTATTATAACGCTCGGATAACGGTCCACTCCGGCAGGCGGCCACCATGCACCGCTAGGCGGAGGGAGACAAGCCAGCCAGGTATAACGGTACACCGCCGCCGCCACACTCCCCGGGATCCGCTCGAAAAGTCGCAGAAATGTGGTCCAACTCACTCACAAAAGTAACCCGGGAGGAAGTTTCGAAGCTCGCGGACAGCCCCGCGCGGCTCGCCCAGCGGCGGCTACAGGGGGGGAAGTCGGGACTTACCGCTGCTCCTCCTCGGGTTCGCCTGTTTTCTGCGCTTACACCTGGGGCCATCCGCCATGATCCTTTCGTTGTGTCTAAATGCTGCCGGAGAGTCACCTCCTCTCTCACCCCTCTCCCCCCTCCTCCTCCTCCACCTCCCTCCCTCCCTTCACCTCCCCTTCTCCGCACCTGGTTTACGACAAGCTTTGCGACATTACCTTCCCGGACCTCCCAGAGACCCACGCTGTGAAAGCACCAGGCTGGGCAGGGCAAGCACAGTGAGCGCTGTCTACAGAGGGCTGACCGTGTACCTGCTTCACTGTCAGCACTGTAGTGTTTATTTAAAGCACCTGTTTTTTTAAACACATCCATTTAAAGGTATACTTCCGGTTGACTCATTTTCAATTATTGGTAAAACAGAAAACGCTGATGCTGTTTGTTTTTCTGGGAATGTATTAGTCAAGTTAAAACTTATAGTTTTAAGGATAATTTTAGTCTAACTTTCACACACCTGGCCTTTTAATATGTAGTTAAACGCTTAAAAGGAATGCCGCAATTTAGGATCATCATATGCTGAGAAATTATGAGATATGTTGCAAATGACTCGGCCACCATCACAATAAATTTAAGCCCAATACCTGTAAAAGTGATTGAGTAGTCATTTTTATGACATCCATCTTAAATTGAACCTCTAAAAGTTCACCACTTGTGCATGTACTGTACATCAAGAGATATCTTTCTGAAAGTTTGTTTAAAGTTGATCTAGTGGTTTATGAGATAGGCTGACATAGGCTGACTGCAATAGTTGATGCTAAAATTAGGTCTATATGTTAGTATAGCTGAGAAACATAGTCACTCCAATGTGTCCTGGATCCTTACCAGATGCCCAAACCACTTCTCGATTAGGAAGAGCAGTGACAGTCCATCCTTTTCTGAATGTTGACCATGGCCTCAGAGGTTCTGATCCTCATCCCAGCTGCTTCACATTAGGCTGTGAACTGCAGTGTGAGCTGGAGATCATGGCACGATGATGCCAACAGGATCACGTTATTCGCAAACAGCAGAGACAGTATCCTGAAGTCATCAAACAGGTGACCTTCTGCCCATTGTTTACAAATTCTGTCCATAACAGTTAGAAACAGAAATGCTGACAATGGGCAGCCCTGGTAGAGTCTGACTCTCACCCTGAAGGGGTCCGGCAATACTCTTAGGAGAACAAGGTTAAACACCTTCAAATCCATAAAACACATGTAGACTAGTTGGGTTAATGCCTTTTTCCCATTAAGAACCCTATTAAACGGTCCAATTTTCCATAGGGGAACAGAACCTGCATCGTTTCCTCTGAATCTGAGGTTTAACCATCGATTTCATTCACTTCTATAGCACCCCCAAAATAAACTTTACTGGAGAGACTAAGGAGTGTGGTTCTGTAATTGTAACAAACCCCTTTGTTTTGAAACAGAGGTCTGCCAATCCAGCCTGGTTATGGACAGCCATCTCCAGAGCTAGTATTAAGAAGGGCCTTGAAGTTTTTCTTCTTCCATTATCTCTCAGCTGCTTCCAGAGTCCATCCGATCATTCAAGCACACAAACTCCTCCAACATGATAAGGTGTCAGTGAAAAATATCTGTGTAATTCAAAGACATTTATTGTGTTTTCCAAAATGACTGTGGCAGCCATCTTACAAAATAGCTGGCTTAAGAAAAAAAAATGTAGGTTCTCTACTCAAATCTAAACTGGCACATTGTTTGTGTTGAATGTGTGTTTAAGACACAGCAGAGTGGAAACATGGCAGACAGAGCACACGTGTGCGTTAGAAAGGAAGAGGTCATGAGACTGTCATCCCTGATTCAATACTCCACCTAAAGAAAGACCCTGCTGTTCCCCTGAAGTAAGCTCTCAGCAACCATGGTGAAGAGGCTACAGACAGACATCTGCAGGTTCAGACTGTGTCCGAATCCAATCTACACACACACACACACACACACACACACACACACACATATACACACACACACACACACACACACACACACACACACAGAGATTTGTATTTCTATCTTTATTAGGACCATTCATTGACTACCATTCATTGGTAGTAATTTCTACAGCCTAACCCTGACCACCAACCCTTAAACTAACCTCACAGGTACCACCTAACACTAAAACTAACCAAAACTCAATTCACACCTTAGCCCTAAAGCTAACCCCTAACCCAAAAATGGAGTTCCACCATATTAGGACTGGTCTTTGATCCCCATTAGGACTACTGGTCTTGACAAGGTAGGTGTGTTTACCAGAAACGGTCCTAAATAAATAACAAAAACAAGTACACTCACACACACACCCCTGACTGTTTCAAATTGTGTAAAAAAAAAAGAAAGAAATCCATGTTTGAGGTGAAATCTTCTGAATGCTTGCAGTGATGTGTGTGTAGTTTTTAAACTCTGGGCTAAATGAAAGGATACTTGAGGTCTCATGACTTACAAGAACAGTAGCTGTGAGGCTTCGGCTGCTCAAGAAGCATATGACTATACCATTTTTTTACACTAAATTACTGATATGTCAGATGTTACATTGACAACAGACAAGTGTCTTTGAATTAGTTGTAAAAGGAAATCACATTTTAAATTGTGGCCCCAGGTGGGTTGTGTTTTACACATTAGAGTGTACAAAAAATCAAAAAGATTTAGTCCTTAACATAGACCAGTTAACTTCATTAAGGTACTAAAAGTACATGTTTAGCATTTAAAGCAGATTTACTTTTTAAATTTATGATCTTAAAAGGATAGTTCAGATCTTTTGAAATTATTTATTTGTAAAAGTAACAAACAACTAAAAAAAACAATTTTATGTGAAACGCAGATTGAATGCAGCTGCTGCAGAAGCTGAAGCTGCATTATTAATATATTTAAAGCCAAAAGTAACATAACATTAGCTAAAAGCTAATAATAATAAAACACTACTTAAAAGTGGCAACATAATACCTAAAAGCGAAATGTAGCATAAGGCTAGCTAAAAGTTAAAAGTAGCAAAATGATATCAAATATTTAAAGGAGCACAAGGCTAGCTAAAAGCTAAATGTAGCACAAAGCTTGCTAGAAGTAAACAAAGGCTAGTAAAAGTTAAAGTATCAAAGTGGCAGCTAAGAGTGAAAAAAGGTTAGCTAAAAGCTAAATGTAGCAAAAAAAAATAGCTAGCAACCAAGGGTAGCAAAAGGCTTGATATAAGCTAGAGTGGCAAAAGTCCTGAATCAACATTTTCATACATGTCAACCCCTTTGGATGTTTACCTATAAAATGAACTTCAGAAACAACAAATTTGATGCTGAGCTTTAGAAAAAATCTGTGACTTCTTCTCTATACATTTGTATACATGCAAAATGGTGGAAACTGTGTAATTGCTGGACAGTCCATATAACTCGACAATTATAGAGGCAAATCTAAACAAGTAACGAAATTCTAGCTAAAAGTAGCAAAACACTAAAAGAATAATATAGCAAATTTCAAAGCAGCATCAGGTTAGCTAAAAATTAAATGTAGCATAAGGCTAGCTAGAGTCTAAAAGTAGAAGGCTAGCTAAATCTAAGGTGCCAAAGTGGCAGCTAAAATTAGAAAAAGGCAATCTAAAAGCTAAAGTAGCAAAAGTTCAGTTAAAAGTAGGGAAAAGTGTTGAATCAGCATTTTGCCGTTGATATCTAGCAGATAGCTAGGTGAAATGCTTTTTTTCTTTTATAGTTGTTTTTAATGACCTAGTGTGAGGTTCTGGCTGAATGACCCAGGGCGCAGGCAAAATCCAAAGTTCAAAAGAAAAGTTTTTATTTAAACAAAAGGAGGGCTGCTGTGGCAGCAAAACTTACAGAAAAACTCTCAGGAGAAGACACAGGGCGCACGAGAGACAAACCACACTGGCTGGGGTTCACAGCACAATGATCCAACAACAGACTGAACACAGGACACAGAATATAAAGCCAAACTAATGAGGACAAATGAAGAACACCTGGAGGAAACACAAGGGGAAACAGGTGAGCAGGGGCGGGGCTGGAAGCCAGACAGCAGGGGAGAGAAACCCAGGGGAACTGAGAAACACTAGAAAATAAAGCAAAAACACACAGATCACAACACCTAGGAGCACACAATTGATAGCAGTGCTAGTTTTTGTATCGACTGCTTTAGGACTATTTGCTAATCAGAATTAACATTTTAACAGAAGAGGTACCTACAACAGGTAAGATAGTTATTCATAACTTTTTCCACATCTCAAAAATCCTTGTAAACCTCTGACTGTTGTGTGACAGAGACAGCAGCTCAAACTGAATCTGACCACAGACACGAGGCAACAGGGACACCGTTGTTGGACAATCAGCTTATCATACGTGTGACAGCTCGTGTACAGAGGATGGGGGATCTGTGGGGTGAATAATTCAGTAGCCGCTGAGCAGTCCAGCACTCGGGGCACGCTGCCCAGACAGAGAGTAATAGCTTTAGCATAAACAACACATCCAAACTTGATCCAGGTGGCCTCTCCCACCAGCGCAGCCTGTCTGCTTTGCAACTTTGCTGATGAAAAACAAAAAAAAAACAAAAAAAAAAAGAGAAAGCCTGAGGAACCTTGTGCATTAGCAAAGATCAATGATGAGGCGGCCTGCTAACTGTGCGGTTGTGGCAGTGTTTTCCTGTGCACAGAGCCTGGAAAACCGGGATGCCTGTCATCCAATGGAAACAAGTACCTTTCCCATTTTCCTTGGATCCCTTTTAGCATGAAGTCATTTTTCAGCATCTGTGGAAAACAAAGAATAACAATTATAACAGCTAAAAATGCAATCCAACGTGAAGACGTCTCATATTTGTCTCTGAAAAGCCCAAGTGAAATTGAAAGATTTATTTTCTCTGGCAAATCTTTGAATTTTGTAGTGCAGCAACTTTATCCGTTAAGAAATCAGAGAAATGTTTAGCAGGTTTTGATACATTTGTGTGCCCTGCTGTGACCCCTCATCACAATCACCTGTCTGTGCTTTGGATTTTATGTTCTTGCGTCTGTTAGCAAAATATCTCATGAATTTTCAGAATGTAATCATTTTATGTAAATCCATAACTGATTTTAGAGTCTACCCAATTCAAAATGGCTGCCACAGCCAACAAACCTTAAAAACACAAAAATGGCAATAATTTTACAGATATTGACCTAATTTGGTTTGTTAGTAGCTGAGACTGATCTCTAATACATTTTCTTCGTGCTAACAGGTTGCACAAGATCTTAGGTAAAAGATTTGCCATTATCTCCTTAGTGCCAGCTCTGTTTGCAAATTATCAAATGAACCACTGCACAGTTTTTAATGAAACGTTCAGAAAATAATCAATGGATCTACATCTATAACTTATACAGTCATAAAATCAATTCAATACAAGACGACTGGCAAACTTACTGATCCTGTGCCTGAGCAAACTTAGCTAATACTAAAATAGCTATATGTCATCCAAATTTACAGATACCAAGCAGATAAAAGTCCAACAAAATACTCACTACATGTTTAACAATTTATTTACTTAAAACCTCAGCAAAAACAGTTGATGTCAACCCTGTTTGTCCCTTAGCAAAATATCTCATGAACCATTGGACTGATTTTAATAAAAAAGTCAGCAAATAATTATTGGATGTGCACCTACAACTCATTAACTTTCAAGATAGCTATCACAGCTAGTCCAACTTAAACTAACGCATAAAGTTATTTTCAAAGGTTGATCAAATGACTACAAATCTGTTCTTTCGCTTCTCCTCATGAGCCTAACTCTAGTCTAAAACAGGCCCTAAATTTGAGTGGATGATATCCTAAAAGACAGCAACGACATAATGGTTTCATTTAGTAAAAAAAAAAGACCTCACATTAAAACAAAAACTTTAGTTAATGACGACAGAGACAGTTTTTGCCCCAAGTTTCCCAAAAGAAAGAGAGAGAGAGGAGGAGGTGTGGGGGTTATCAGAGTAATGACGTCTGTGAGAAGTGTTTGGACTAATGTGGAGCATGAAATGAAACGAAAGCCTGATTTTTGCTCTTCCTGTGGGAGGTAAACCAGACGTGAGGAGGGCTGGTGTGTGTGTTGGGGGGGGGGGAGTGAAAGATCAGCAGCCGTCCTCTACTACATTAAGGGATCATGCTGCTCCCTGAAAATGAGTATTGATCCTCTTAGGTCCCGGATCGTTTAGGAGATTAATGTGAGTGGTGGTTGAGCTCCACACAGGACTGGGGGGAGATCAGCTCACTGGGGCGGCCTCTCCCATCATGGGGACAGAGGGGAATGGTGTGTGGATGGAGGGGGGGGCACTGACTCTGTGCTGCTTGGCCTGTTAGTTCAGACAATCAGCTGGATGGTCCTAGAGCCAGAGAGCTGGAAATCATCATCATCATAATAATAGCAAAAGAAAAACAGTTTAACTGTGAGACAGAAAGAGTTCAGAGAAGTCACAAGCAGAGGCAGGATGGATGGATCGAGGGAAAACAAGCAAATGAAGGAGCACAGGAAATGAGAGTAAAAGAGAGGAACAGAAAGTAAAAAAAAAAAAAGCTAAGAAGGTTTCACCCTCCCCTGCTCCAAACAGAGAGGAAGAAGCAGGAGGCGGTGGCAGTGATCGAGAGAGAGACTCAATTGCTTAATGTGTCCCAAGAGACGGCAGCTAAATGTGAGGTCCTCCTCTTCTTTTCACCCCCCCTCCACACACACACACACACACACCCCCACCGACTCAAACAGCAGTATCACAGGAACCTCTGCTCAGCTGCAGCCACGGCTGACATCCAGCTAAAAGGTGCCCAACCTGAAGAGGCCAGGTGGAGCTGTGGGTCCAGAT
>JARVJO010000431.1:21096801-21120512 GCA_031762555.1 Cynodonichthys magdalenae | reverse complement strand
AAAGTCTAAAAAACATGAATGGAAGTCAATGGAAGGTCCCCACGGGGTTCAGAAACAAACATGTGTGTGTGTGTGCGTGTGTGTGTGTGTGTGTGTGTGTGTGTGTAGGTTTTTTGGTTAATCCCACAATTTAGCTGTGCATGTTAACCTTAATTTGAGAAGAGTTGATAATTACTTATGTATACATGCAAATTAAGTTGGATATTTTGTAGGTTAATTATCTAATGTCTCTGCAGATATAAAGTTGGATCTTTAGATGTGAATGTGCAACTGCAGATTTACTTCACAAAGAGTCTAAACAGGTAAAAGAACAACTAATAAATTCACCGTAACAATAGACATGCCATGCAGAAAAGGTCAAACCAAGTTTCATACACAGCCTGTTTCACTTCAATATATTCAATTAAAACTCACTCAGAGAGCCACTTTGCAGCAGCCCACTTCCACTCCAGCTCCTCCTTGCAAACTGTGTTCAACCTAATCAGCATCAAGTCTCTATATCTGATGCTGCTCTGTTCTGCACTCTTTGCTGCTGCTGCTGCTGCTGCTCCTGCGATGCAGTGAAAACACACACTATAAATGCAGATACTTAGATTTCTCTCCTTTGCAAAAGCTACCATGACCTAAATTTCATATTTTTCATCCAGCAGCATCCATTTGTCAGTAGAAGATGGGTTTTTATGACACAATAATACATTAAACTAGTTTCTATTTGCACAAACAAAATCTGTTTCCTGCTTCATATAGATTAAAAATGTGAATCACATTCCAGACGCCAAATCATTTCCTGGCTGTGGAAGTGTTAGCTGAGAGTATGAATGTAATATTGTGATTTATTATTGGTAAAGATCCTCTATATAGCAGTTTATTGTGGGTCAGACGGGTGGTCTTTAAGGTCTGCTCGAGCTATTCTTGTACCTGCAGATGATCAGGTTTCTGGTTCCGATATACCAGGTACTAAAGAACACAGCAGAGCCCCTCTGGGTGTCCCGGCACACGGTGGAGGACAGGTGGCTGAAATTAGACTGTAGAGCAGAAAGCTTCAGATTAGAGTCATTGTTCAAAGACGGTTATTGTTCTGCTCTCAGCTGCCAGGCACAACGATGGAGACATGAAATGGATTATGTGACTTTTATTCTGATTTAAAAAAAAAGATTAAAAAGATAAAAAAAAAACATTTTGTGTTTGATGTTGCAGGGGAGTTCAACTTATCTTGTCTTAAGTCTTTTTCTTTTTAAGCCAGTAGAAAAGTACGTAAATATTACTTTCTTCATCATTAGTGCCTTTTTTTATCTTGTAAAGTCTTAACTTTCAATGTTGTTTTAGTCTTTGAAGTTAAGACATTTACTGCAAAAAATACGGTCGTACTACCTGGTACAAACTGGGTACATACCTGGTACTTAATGAGGATGTACTTAATACCTATCAGGTACATAACTGGTACTTTTTGGGTTTGTACAGAACATGTACTTACAGGTTACATAATAGGAACATAGAAGGTACATACTTGGGACATATTGAGTATGTACCTAGTACTTGAAGGGTACATACCGAGTATGTACTTTGTACTTACTCGCGCAGGGTGCGTGTGCACCCTCACCAGCGTTGGAGGTGTTTATACTTGGGGCTTACGTTGGTATAGATTTCTCCAAAAGGACACGTGGAAGTACACTTTGTACCTTGTAAAAGGCTGTAAATAGAGCAAAAGCGTGCCGAACAAACTAGCTTTTTGAATGGTGCGTGCAGTCTTTGCAGAGTTTAGAAATTTTGGAGGTGCAGGACCAAGTGCCAGGGCAGCGTGCAGGGACAGGCATGGCGCAATTGCGTCATTATTGGCGAGCGCCCCCTTGCGCCAGGCGTGACGTGTCAACTATAAACCTAGCTGAGCCAAGCTAACCTGGGACCATACCCCCAAACAACAGCCCCGCCCCCGCCTCCCACCCCTACAAGATGCTTTAATTGAATCAGGCAGGTACAGAGGCCTCTCCTGTCGGGGAAGTCCTTCCTTGCTCCATCACAACATCTCCCCAGGCTGCTGCTGCCCTGCTGCTGTGCAGTGAAAGGGGGAAACGGATGCCATTATTCAATGCTAATTTGGTATTGACATGAATGGCTTCTGGCCTCAAAAGGCTTTTATTCTCCATTTTTAGTGATTTCATTCGTATTTACGCCGGAGAATCCTTCTCAATGAGAGGTCAGTCAGTACGTTACAGCATGGGTTTTGTTCTTAGAGCAAGAGTCGAACCTTCAGGCTCAAATCTCTTTTTCATTCCTGCCTTTTGTCACACATTAGGTAAAACTTTACAACTGGATCTAATTTAAATAAACAGGTTAATACACTGATTTCCTTTGCAGATTATTTGATCAACTCAAGAAAACACATTTTAATTAAGTCAATTTGGGGAATTCCACGATGACAACTTTTAAGATTTTCATGTAAAATTAACATTTACAGGTTAAATAAATAATTAATGCTAACTGATGGACATGGAAACTCAATGATGCTAACTGCAGAGCTGCATTTGAAATGTTTAATAAAGATGTAATATGTACATGAACAGATTTAGCTCACTATTTGGCGAGAAACAGGACAGTTTTGTCTCTTTCTTATCCTTAATTAATGCATAATAAAAACTTATTAATGATTTATAAAGTGTTTACAGATAATATAACCTATCTATAATAAGCCATCTATAAGGGGAACCTTATTGTAAAGTGTTACCAAAATATATTATAAACCACTGGATGAAGTTCAGTGAAACTCTCAGAACAATTAAAGATGGCTGCCATGTTTACCTTCGAAAACACAAAAATGGCTTCAATTCAGCACATTCTACAGATATGGTGCGAAAAGTTGGCATGTTTGAGAGCCATGAGCATAAAATTTAATTTATGTGGCTATAACTCCATGTTTTTTTCCTTTTTCTTATTTTTTTGTTCAAATCTTTAATATATAAAATGGTGTGTGATAGCCCAGGGATTCAGTCTAAACAGCACAGTTTTACACTTTTTGAATCATTTTTCTCCTGACAAACTGTTAGGATGAGTATCAGGTGAGGGCAGAGGTTGTGAGGTTCTGTTTGAAATGCTAATGGATGGGCTAATATCCAAATGCTGACCCCAACTGTGACCACAGCAGTGTTAAAACTATAATAAACCTGCGCTGGTGCCTTTGATGCTTCTCTGCTCTAATGTGTTACTGTTCTCACTCAAATGTCACCTGTTGGTCAAAATAGGTTTGGCCTTTGAAGCACGTGGACGTCTCTTTAAGCTGAATACCTGTTGATGTTTTATTTGAATGCATGTGAGGTGGTATACGTGCAGTGGGAGGGGGGGGGGGTCCATTAACTTTAGCTTTTCTGTCCTCTAATGCAGCCGTACTGAGGGGCGCGGTGACCAAAAGATGAATAATGTACTTTTTGTGTCAGGATGAGTAATGGACGTCCAAATCACTTGTCGGGATCAGTAGCTGCGGAGATGATAATGGTTAGTCCTCCTCTTGGTGAGTTTTTATGAGGCGAGGAGAGGCAAAGATTATTCATCCACTCCTCCTGCCGGTCTCTCCATTAAAAGCTGCGCAGCTGCATTACATTATGAATGAAGAGTCAGCAGGATACTGAAAGAAAAGAGAAATCCTGCTGGGAAATGTTAGCTTTATGACAGTTTAATTAAAGAGTACCGCTCGTTCAGTTTTAACCTCGGAGGGTTGTCTTTCACCTGAGTCCAGGTAGGAAAGGTTGTTGTTGGGTTTCTTACCTGCTTGATGTCTTATTGACTTACGGAGCTCTATCTGAACCTCTGAAAGGATTCTTTTTCTTTTTTGTTGTTTGTGCTTTTTTTGCATTTCAGGTTGGAGTCTGTTACCTGAGATAAGAGCAGTGTTTGACCGGCCAAAGTCTGAGGGCTGTTTTTGACTGCAGCCAGGTAAACTAGGGTCAGTTTGTTCACTGCTCTCAGGTGTGTGTGTTTAGTTAAACACAGGATTTGTGAGCTGCAGATAATGTGAACTGTCTGAATATCACATCAAAGCAGGTGAACGTAAAGCTGTTCATCGTGCTGAGAAACGTGCAGCGTAAATATATTAAAGAAACAGATAAACGGTCATCTTGAATCGCTTTGGCTCCAAATGTTTATTACGTATAGATACACATTCAGTGGTTGGTTCCTGCAAGTTTCATCAAAATCTATGCAGTAGTTCATGAGAAATTTTGCTAACAGACAGACTGAGTTGACTCCAAATACTACATGATTAAAATCAAACACAGATTTTGCACAATTTATTTGTGCTCATAATATGGGTTGGGCGTCAATCTCAGCTACTACCGCAAAAAATTCTAAGCGAATATTTGTCAAAGTGACTAAGATATAACTATTTTTGTATTCTTTAAGTTCAGTTGTCTGTGGCAGCCATCTTGAATCTGGTTGACTCCAAAAAATTATCAGTTGTAGATGTACATCCAGTGATTATTTTCTGTGATATTTATTCAAATCTGTTGAGTGGTTCATGAGATATTTTGCTAACAGACATTCACAAGCAAAGAGCATTGTTGCTCTGTCATTAACTGGTGGGTTAAACAAACATTACTATAAAAATAAAAATAGACCAAAATGTTGCTGTTTGAGTTCATTTTTGTGTCATTCAGGGTCTGTTTTTTTTTTTGTGCCGGAGGCCTCACAAAGTGCACACGGCTCCTCTGTCACAGATCATCTGTCCACGTGTCAGGTACCTGTCGAACTCTAAACACTTGTTAGCAAATAGGTGAGGAATCCAGCTCAGCAGCCTGCAGAACAAAACACAGCAGTCGTTTTCTCAGAGGTTTGAGAACAAACCTCAGACACACAACGTATCGACGGCCTTCTTCTGCTACATTCATTTCCTGCGCAGTGACCAGAGCCGGGGATCAATAGGCTCGTGTCCTCTTCAGGTGATGTGTTGCGGTGATAACCTGGCCTATTTGCTCACTCTCAGCACAGATAATGGCGAGCCTCCAGCAGCCGGAGTAATGAGTCACATGCAGGAACAGGAGCCACTCATGTCATTTTGCATCACTTCATCTACAGCGGGGCCAGACGCAGCGTTTGTGTGTGTGAGACTGTAGGTTTAGTTTGTGCATGGATGTGTATAATAATGTGCTTTTATTGCATTCCTGTGTGTGTGTGTGCTCGTCCCAAGGTGCCGCCTGCTGTTTAAGCCCATACCTGGAGGCTGACCTCATTTGTTGCAACACTGCAGCTCAGGAAACACTGAAGTCACATGACCTGGCCCAGGAAGAGCCTTCTGCTGCTCTTATTCCACTGTGGCCTTTTTTTTTTTTTAAACAAAAAACAAACAGAAACATTTCATCGTTTGCTCTTTGACTGCATGCAATCAATCCATTTCTACAACATGTTAAATATTGAATATTCTGTCAGATTCTTGCAGAAATCAAAAGGCACAGAGTCAAAGATTATTGTAGTTTGAAGTGAGCATCAAAAAAGCAAGTGCTCAATCCACAGTTTGAACTGTGATCAGCTGCTCGTCACATTTTAGTCAAACATCTGTAAAACTGACTGACTTACAATCATTTTTTTCCTCATTCATTACTTTCTCCAATTCAACATACATGAAGCACCACATTCGCAGGCTTTGCAAACCTTTTAGTCACAGCCTGTGCTGGATCTTTTGCAGGAGATTTACAGCGTAGCCTGTGCTATCTTTGAGTAAAACCTCAGTGGGTTGATGTGTGGGAAGATAAAATCGTCCTCACACAGAGGCATGCAAATTCCATCAAATTAAACCACCTGCTTTGGCAGAATGAACGTATGTCTATGAAATTTCCATGTAAATGAGTGAAGATTTACGTAAGAGGCAGTACTGGAGGGGAAGTGGCTTTATAATTCTTAAATCTATGACATATTTTCTGCTAATGAATTCTGGATGATTTACAGCCTTCATTAGTTCATATTTCAAACATGCATTAAACTGAATTTCTCCATATATGTTGTGAACCATCAATGTTAAAACCTTCTTTTGCTTCCAGCAGTTTAACTTCATATATTTTCTAAGCATTCCCTCAGGGTCTCAGCTATGATGTCACCCCACCTCAGCCCCAAAGCATGATGGGATAGAGAGCTGTGCTCAGTGTGAGTTGTGTAAGTCGCTGCTAAAACGCCCAGTGACTCATCACCGCTGACATTATTTCAAATGAAAGTCAGACTTGCTTCTTGGCAGGAAGAAAAAGAGGTAAAGGAAATTAAAAAAAAGGTAAAAATCCTTAAATATTTTATATGTTTGACAGGAAAGAAAAAAATAGCAAATTTTGGGGATAAATATGAACTCGTAACTAGAGAATTTACATTTCCTGCAAAAATGCAGCAGGAATTCTTAATGCAAATAGGTATATAAAGACGAAGCTGAAATTAGCACAAAGAAACAGAAAGAGCACATTTGCTGTAAAAATTAAAGTAACTAAAAAGTACCTAAAACACAAAAACAGCTGAAAGAAACACAAAAAGTTGAAATAAGCAGAAGAATAGCAAAAAAGGTCAGAATGATATAGCTAAAAAAGCTAAAACCAGTCAAATATAAGCAGAAGGAAGCTGAAAATAGTAAAGTAGTTTAAAAACCAGAAACAGAACAAAAGTTAAAATGTTCAGTAAAGATTTATGAATATTGTAAAGGATTTTAAGGGTGTAGAAGACAGCTCCATTCATTTTAAAATGAGGGGAAAAAATGGCTGAAAAAGCAAAATATCTCAAAAAGTATGAATTGTAGAAGCATTAAAAGTCATAGTTGGAACATCCTGAAGGAGCTGAATGTTTTGATATAAAAATAGCTGAAATTGCACAAAAATTGCGGAATGAGACACGTGCCGAAAAGAAAAATGCATGTTAATAGTAAAAGTAGAGATTATAATGTTTCAAAATGTATAATTGTTGAGGGCTGAATGACTTAAAAAAATGTAATCAGTAACTGAACTGTTCAAGTTAAAACAAGCAGCAAAGCTAAGACTGAATAAAACCATAGCTAAAAGCTAAAGCTATTAAAGACAGGAGCTAAAAGGTAAATAAAACAAAAAAACATTTGACTTGTGTCACTCCTCAGAGGTGACGTGTTGTTTTCTGTTTAGAAGCTTGAATCCATCTTGAATTCTCCTAATCTTTAATTCTGGATGCAGATACGGATCATCTCTTTACATCAGCGTTGTTGTTCTGGGACTCCCAGTGAAAGCAGCAGAATTCCCAACAGCTAAAGTCTAAGCTTTGAAAACAAAAATAAATGGGGCATAGAACTCATATCTATACACAACTTTTATTTTAATTTTTGGTCTGCTAAAAGACAAAACAACACATCTGAGATTTTTATTTCTTCTGCCCATTAAAAACTCATTTAGTATCCACACACAGAAACACTTCCATGTGTTTCACTCCCTATACCATTCATCATCGTACAGGTAACACCCTGTAGCCTCATCCTGTCAGCCTCCTCAGATCATCACTCTCCACACAAAACATCTCCACTCATCTCTGTTTTGACACTAATTGCACTCAGTGGAGATCAAACTGCCTCCTTTTGTTTCTCTCGCTCACTAAAAATCTCTCCGACACCTGACAGTCGAAAAAAGGGGCTTCAAACCTCACGGCTCAGAGGGAGTTTTAGTTCCAAGTGATAAAAGCCAGATTTAATATTTAAACCTGCGCCTTACCGCCACCCGTCACCCTCCTCCCAACGTCAGAAATACTCTTTATGACGTGTCGTTTCACAGCATAAAAACTCACATGCTCAAGGTAAGATTCCAAGAAGATGAAACCAAATCGTTTTTTTTCTTCTGCATCAGTCGACAGCAGGAGATTTATTTACTCCTTTTCTCCTCCTGCTGCTTTGACACTTAAACAGATGTGGTGAAAAATGATAATCTGGGCTTTAAGAACAAATGCTGTGATTTGATGGCTTACAAGTGTGAAACTGTAGGAGAATCCTGCTGCTGATTAATGAGATTATTCATTCAAACGGTTTGTTTTTAATCAGGAGACTGATGAAGACAGCAGCACACTTCATGTCCCCCCTCCTCCCCAGTGTCGGTGTCTCAAGCTGACATTACAGAAATGTTACGAGTCAATTGTTAACATTCATTTTTTCCATTATTTTCATTCATATTCAAACACACAAGCAAACAAATATTTTGAGATTAAGGGTTTTATTCCGAACAATAAGATATATATATATATACATATATATATATATATATATATATATATATATATATATTAGAGGTGCAACAATACATGTATCTGTATCAAACCGTTCAATACAGTGCTTTAGGTTCAATACACACAATTTATGGAACAATACAGATTTTTGAAATTTATTTTATCCACTTGTCTTCTGAAGATGCTCTGTGTTGAAGGATCAGTGGATCTGTGTTCGACTGCTCCACCAAGGCTGCATTGTGGAGCACAGATCCACTGAGAAACTTGCTGTTTCAGCAACATTTAATTTAAAAGCTGTACTTTTGAGGTTAAACAAATGCTCAACTTTAATTCCAAATAATTACAATTTAAGAAGTGCATGGAAATTGGTCTTTTTTGTATCGAAAAAATATCAAACCGTGAGACTAAAATATTGAACCGAATATATATATTTTTTTATTTATCTAATATTTTTGGTTTTCCTGTTCTTTCATAAACTTCAAGTAGTTCAAAACTCTGCAGCTTGAATCATCACCAGAGCTCCCATCAGGCATATAACACCAGTCCTCTTTGTTTCTCTGTTTTATTTTGTTAAGTGGTTTTTATGATACTGGATTTTGTTTTTATTGTGTTTACTGATCTGTTTTGACTTTATTATTGACCTCTGTAAAGTGACCTTGGTGTTTTTAAAGTCGTTTATAAAATGCAATATTCTTATTCTTTTTATTATTCTTATTTTTCTTCATCTTCTACTTTTTTCTTCTTCTTCTTCTTTTTTCTTCCTAATATTATTATTCTTATTCTTATTTGCACAAACCTTTGAAGCAATCAGGTGATTTCTGTCTCTAAGACTTCTTTACCTGTCCACAGGTACTTTAGTCCACTCCTCGTGATGAAACTGCTCCAACTTTCTTAGGTCTGAAGGGTTCCTTCTCCAGATGTTTCAGCTCCTTCCACAGAATTTAAATCTGGGTTTAAAAGGCCACTTCAAAGGTTTTGTTTTGTTCTGAGTCATTCTTGAGTTACAGATTCTTTCAACTTTTTGTAGAAGTAATTTTTGGAGGCCAGTTTTTACTTGTGTCAATATTTTATCATAAATCCAGCAGAATGAGTGGGTATTTTTTAATAATTATGCCAATTATAGCCAACTTGTTTTTATTAAAGCTATTTATTATTTGCACATGATGTCTTGCTCTCTCAAAGTATTGTGCAGTGATGATCTCTGGGAACACCAGGAAACTCATTTTGCACCATTTATTGGACAATATGGTTTCCAATTTTTTTATACTTGAGGAAAATTCTGCGTTTTTTTTTTCTGCCGGGAAAGTAGGGCACCAGGTGAACACGGAAACCCACATGTGTTTAAGTAATCCTCTGACCCAACATAGGTGTAAGGTTTCTACACACACACAGGGTGAAGATTTCCTTCTGTCCAGCTGGAGACGATTAGTGTTCCTCCAGCCCACAGGAAGTCAGTGATCATTTCAGGTTGACAGGTACATGGAAGGATCTCAGCCACTCTTCTCTGCCGTCCCGTAAAGACATCAGCTCTGTGATCCTTTACAGCAAACTGGCATTCTCTTGGATCATCCGACTGATCAGCTAAAGGGAAAACACCTTTCTTTGTGGAGTCGTTCTGGAAATGATAAGGAGTCCAGCTGAGAGCCAACACAGACTTTTTTCAGTCAGTCAGTAAAACATTATCTTCTGCTTGAATCAAAGCAGCTGGAGGTTTGAGTTGAATCTTTCCATCCATTGTTCCACCGTTAGAGATCATAATATATACAATAAAAAAAGGATTATAATAAATGTAGCAGCCATGCAGAAGCAAACAAACAGCAAAAGATCTCACATCTAATATCTGAAATTATCTTTAATCATGTTTTTGTAGCTAATATTTGAAATCCTTATCATCCACCCTTTGATTTTTAGTGTTATGCTGTAAATATAGTGTGCTTTGTTCATTTCCTTTAAATATTAATCAAAATGTTCTTGTATTGAACCAAACGTGCTGTAATCCTGTATGTTTCAGAGCTCAAACATCAATAAGCTCAGTTCTGTCAAATCTTAAATAGGAGCTTGTTGCTTTGATCTGACAGGTAGAAGAACTCTTGGGGAAAGACAAAAACTCTTTTCTCTGATCTCCGACTTAAAGTGTTTCCTCTGAAAATACATAAAGCACAGTTGTGTGTTGGGTTCCACTCATGAACATCTGAACTCTTCCTTTTGTTCCTGTGCTGTGTTCTCCTGGAAGATGTGCTAAAATGATTTAATCCAGTTTGGGTTTTCTCAAGCAGAGGGAGTGGGACCATATTGGAATCATTACCCAAACCTGAAGGCTTCTGGCTGCAGTTCTCAGCCTCTCTTTAGTTAAGCGCTACAGTCGAACCGCAGGCACATATTTTAGATATCAGGCTGGAGGAATGTGTGTGAGCCATGCTGCTTTCCATCCTGAGGTGTGTTTTCAAGGTCTCGAAGATGCGTGGAGGTCCCGCCTGCAGACCTGCTCCACATTAAAGCCACATGTCTGTGTTTTTCTTTCTTCTAGGCATGTCGTACCTGCAGCTTTCACGACAGACACATCCAGTGTTGTCGTAGGTAAAAAGAAACACATTCATGTTTTGACTTTACTCCATGTCAAAGACGAATTGGTTCTCAGAGGTTTTATAAATATTTATTTGGATAAGGAACATTTCCGGAACAAATTGTGAAGGAAAATGACTGGATTCACTTGATTAAATGTCATGCATTTGTTAGAAAATGTGCCAGGACACGTGAAAATCCAAAACTTTTAATAATGCCAAGAAAATATGTTTCATTTGATACCTGCATCCCTTTATTCTTCACGTCCCAATACATGTGAGGCTGTGACTCCGCCCACTTTAGTTAAATATCACAATCCTTGTCTCATTGCAACGGCTGAGCATTGCTAACAAACAATAACTGAGCTCTACCTGTTTTTTTCTGCATAGAAACAGCGTTTTAACACATCCTCTTATAAATACTGAAAAATACTACGTGTACAACTGACTAAACGTGAAATAAATACAGAAATGCTATTAAAAGTAAGACAGTTTTACTCACTGTTAAGTTGAGGTGAGTAGCTGCCATCTTGAATTCTAGGCTCTCCTACTTACCAACAGGAAAGTCCCACTGGAGGGGAGTTTCAATTTAACTTTATGACTTGTAAGTAGGAAAATTCCCACTTCCCGGTACAACTAGGCCACATGCCGAAAATGCTGCGAAATTGAGATTTTACCCAGCAAGTTTCTCCGGCTATTTTTAAGCCCTGTGCAGCTCCACCTGGAGGTGGGATGTTGTCATTTTGTGGGTAAAATAATCAACATGCATTATGGGAGATGTAGTTTATGGTCAATGCTGGCTTTAAAGCAGTTTATTTAAAGGTAACAATACATCATTGAATAATTCATGTTTTACGTGATGATTTTCTGATGGAGTGTCAGAAAAATACACGTTGTTTAAATTTGGCTTTTAATGTTCTGGAATATATAATTTTATGAGAAAATATTTGGTTTTAAGTACTGATTCAAATCCAAATTATTGCGAAGAAATTATCTAAAATCCTGTTTAATTTCCTACACTCATCGTTTATAAAGAAATCATTGCAGAGCTGATCAACTCTCACAGACATTAAAACATCATTGAAGCTCTCACAGGCCATTTAAAATGCTGTAGTGGACCACATTTGGCCTGCGGACCTTGTGTTTGACACACGTCAAACCTGGCAGGAGACTTCTGGAGTAATACTTTCTCCCAACAGGGAGTTATCTATATATTTAAGTAGTTTTTATATTTTAGTCACGATCACAACTGCAATGCTCACAAGTATTTTCAACTCACCGATGAAAGAACTCACGATTACCTGATCTCCTCTGTCTGATTCTGGTTTGGAGCTGGACAGGAAGGGCTTGAGTTTCATGTTTCCTTGGCTGCCTTCCTCCAGAGGTAAGCAGATGTGTTTATGTGAACCATTTCCAGTTTCCTGCAGCTCCCAGGTGAGCTGCAAACAGATGTTTTGGGTTTTTTTGTTTTGTTTTGTTTTGTTTCTTCAAGACTGTTTTCTTGACTTGTGGTAAAAAAAACAATGTTGAATCAGTCCAGGTGCTGATAGACTCAGGAAAAAGAACAGTTTACAAACCGACAGAGCCTGAGTCTGAATACCTTCGGCTAAATTTATCCAAGAGATGCGTGCCGACCTGGTCCGGTCCGGCCTCCCCTCACCCTCCACCTTTCCCTCCAGCCCTTATCTTAATTATTTCCAGACCTCTCAGGCTGCATACAAACACAAACACACAGCTGATAAAAAATACCAGAGCTGTGTTTCCTCAGGCCTTCCTGTTGATCTGAAAACCTGGAAATGGTTTATGTTTTTGTGTTTCTGTAAACTTATACAAGAATACATGTTTGTTTAGTCCACGTAAAGATCTATAACCACAAACATTTTAAATCCACAACAACATGATGTTTGACCTTTTATTTACTCTAATATTAAAAACAACTGTACTTCTGTTAGAGGAATAATTGTTGTGAAGAATTAAAACTGTTTTTTTTATTCTTTCAATCAAAAAACTGTATAAAAATCATTTGCTGCAGAAACACAAGGTTTGTTGTTTTGATTTCTTATAATGCTACATGTATAAAAAAAGTGATTGTATGGAAAGCTCATGCCACACTTTCTTCGTTCTACAGTATACTTTGTATTTTTGCCACTGACATAAATTCAAAAGTTGTTTATTGTTTATTTTCTGTATTATTCTGTTTTGTTTTCAGTCATTGTGTTTTGACTTTGACAGATTGATTTCTTGTAAAAAGGATTATTGTTAAACAACCATATTTAAAGATGAATTTAACTAATTCTTTTGCAGAAAAAAAAGAAACAAACAAACAAAAAACAAAACTACACCCATTAAGTTGAAATCAGTTCATTTTTTAAACCTTTAAAATGTAAGTAAATATTAAATAAAATAGTTATTGATAAATATATTTTAAAGGGCAAAATGAATTTTATAAAACAAAAACTAAGAATAATTAAAAGCATGTGGAACAGTGTGGCTCAAGAAGCAGTGTAAGCATAAATATATTAAAGGGTACAAAATATTTTAAAACAGATATGGAAGATGGATTTACATAAATAGTAAAATATAAGGGATATCATCATTAAATGGTTTAGATAAATAGAGTATAAAATTTTGTTTTCTGAAACTAAAATACTGTAACATGTATTTTGATATAAAAGTAATAAAGAAAAATAGCATAAAGGGGTGGGAATTTAAAAATGTAAACTTTGCACACTTTTTAGCAAAACATAAATTTTTAGAATTCTTGTGTATGTATTTATATTTATGTATATATGTATGTACTTATTAGGGATGCAAAAATCTAGTAAACTCACAATTTGGTTTGATACTTTAGTGTAAAGATTTAATTTTTTTATACAAAAGAGAGAAATGTCCACGAACTTCTTAACTTGTAATTCATTAAAATTATTATGAGCATTTGTTTAATCTCTAAAGTCCAGTTTTTAAATTAAATGTTGCTGAAACAGTAAGTTTCTCAGTGGATCTGTGCTCTACAGTGCAGCCTAGGTGAAGTAATCGAACACAGATCCACTGATCCTTCAACACACAGCATCTTCAGAAGACAAGCTGATAAAATAAATTTAAAAAATCTGTGTTGTGTATTATTCCATACATAGTGTGTATTGAATGGTTCAATACAGATACTTGTATTGTTGCACCTCATTTATATCTACTTTTGTTACTTACAGGTACTTACAGGGTAATGTATCAGGTATTTACAGGTACTTACAGGGTAATGTATCAGGTATTTACAGGTACTTACAGGGTAATGTATCAGGTATTTACAGGTACTTACAGGGTAATGTATCTGGTATTTACAGGTACTGACGTCTCTGGTGGTCTGACACCTGCCCATCCTGAGGGTCTCCAGTTGGTTTCCTTCTGACCAACATGTGATTAAAGTGTTAATAGTTGTGAAACTGGTCATCAGAAGTGTTAGATAGGTGATGTTGGAGGCCATGTTGGTCAAAAAGCAAATTAAATGGAGCCTGGAAGGTGCTGCACGGCTCAACTTTAAAGCAAAGCTCAACGATCACAAATGATCTTCACACATTTCCCACTTTTATTCTTGCAGGATTTATTATATTCGTGTTCCTCAGGTTTGTAAGCTTGTCGCTTTGCTGTCATGAGCTCCCAAAATAGGGCCATGCAGGTTTTTTTTAAGTTTCTCTGTCTTCTTGTGGAAAACTATACCTTAGACTCCTTTCACAGTTCTGATGCAGGTGAGAAATAAGATGAAGCCCAGTCTGCAGAGCTGCAGAGCATCAGGTAAACAACGTCCACAATCATGTCTGCTTTAATATTTTAATATGAAAATGGAGCTGTTTCTGTAACCGAAATGACATAAAAGCGTCCCTCCACCATTTATTCTTTTCTTTGTTCAAGTTCTTTTCATCTGGCAGGTGAAAGTAGGGAAACAGCCGTAATAACTCGGGCTTTTATCTCTTCCTCAGAAACAAAGTGAAGCAGAGGAAACAGTCTCAGAGTGGCAACAAGGAGATGACTCAAGGTAATTATCAAACTACGTCATGAGATTTTAGAGAAGGAAAACCTGCATTTTTAACACCCTCCACTGAAGGGTGAGTTTTTTTAATGCTTTTTTGAACTTGTTTCTACATTACATGGAAAACAAAACGTTGCATCTTGATCAGAAAATAAAAACGTGCATTCACAGAAAAAGCAGTTCTGTTTTAACATATAATAAAAATTATTTCATGCAGAGTCACAGATATTTGAAAAAAATATCATGAAACACAATTTATGACTGAATTTCTCAGAAACACAACAGAAGAAATGCATCAGGAAGGGTTGTTTTAAAAATCAGAATTACAGACAAGATTTTCGTTGAACAAAATATTCACATTTTCTTCCATCACTCACTTCCATTTTATTTATTATTTTGTTTGTTTTTTATTTTTATTTTTTTGTTAAGTTAGGGCACTAAAATGGTCCATTATGATAATAAATACTTTACAGTTGCCTTGAAATTGACTTTTTTTTTTTTTTTAGAAAATAAACTACATTTCAGACTAAATTTCTTGTTTTATATGAAATGATGGAGTGTCAGAAAAATACACTTTGTTTAAATTTGTCTTTGAAGCCATCAGAAGGTTCTGGAACATGTCATTTTATGAGAAAATATTTGATTTTAAGTGTCTAAAATTCTATATATTCTATATATCTAAAATACTGTTTTTTCCCCCCAAAGTCATCTTTTGTAAAGAAATGATTGCAGAACTGATCTATATTGTCTCCACAGATAGATGTTTTCTTTGCCTGCAGCGCCATCATCAGGTTGTTTAAAGTTTTGCGTAAAAAAACAACAAACTGTGAAGTTGTGCAGGTCTCAGTGGGATCAGTTGAAACAGGAGATGAATGTTCACTTTGTAAATCACATACAAGTGTCTGATTGTCTGTTTTAGGTCAGATCAAGCAGTTTGTTTTCTGAAGATCACAGGCTGATCAAAACACTGAGAATCACTGCTGCTTGTTGTTTTTGTGAGATAACTTTTAAAGGAACAGAGCAGGTCATCTCTGAGAGTAAAACCTTTCTGAATTTGACTTTCAACTCAAAAATAGAGTAAAAAAAACATAAAGTATAAATATGAAAAGGTCAAATAGTTATGATTCAGAGCAGGATTACCAGGAATTAGAAAAAACGGTTTAACCTTTTCTCAGAAAAAAGTTAAATAATGTGATGCTTTACTTTCAGAAACACTTTAATAATTAAACAAAAGTTCCCATAACTGTTTAAAAAAAAACTACAACCTTAGCCCACTCATATTGTTGTGTTTGTTTTGTTCTGTTCAGGTTGTGTTCACCTGGAAATTCGAGCTGTAAGGAAACATATTTATCATCATTTATAGGGCTGCAACAATACGTATCTAATACACACGGAACAACACAGATTTTTAACATTTGTTTTACCAGCTTGTCTTCTGAAGCTGCTCTGTGTTGAAGGATCAGTGGATCTATGTTCGACTACTCCACCTAGGCTGCATTGTCGAGCACAGATCCACTGAGAAACTTGTTGTTTCAGCAACATTTAATTTAAAAACTGTACTTTTGAGGTTAAACAAATGTTCAGAATTAGTTTTAATAAATTACAGGTTAAGAAGGGTGTGGACATTTCTTTTTTTTTGTATCAAAAAAATATTTAACCACTAAAGAATCAAACAGAACTGAATGGTGAATTTTCTGTATCACTGCAGCCCTAATTATTTAGTATGAACCTTGGTTTAAGTGACATTTAAACATTTTAATTCAGACAGGCTTTATTTCTGTTTTTTAATTGTTCTTGGTTCTATTTGTTCTGTGTTTTTACACTTTTTAGTTGTTCTGCTGTCTCTGTGAAGCACTTTGTGATGTTTGTATCTCTGAAAGGTGCTATAAGTGTCTGTTCTGTAGTGGTTTGATCCATTTCTGCTTCGTTACCGGCTGTTCTTAAACGTAGCAGCAGGTGGAGCAGCTTCACAACAAACACATGACTGATGAGCTCCAGCTGCATCAAGGTAGAAACTGACTTGTTTCTCCGAAAAGCTTAACAAAATTATTCCTTTCATCATCCTGTTTGAATTTAAAATTTGGGTTTATTGGTGTCTACAGCATCTGTTGAAGAAGTGGTACTGCAGCCTAACAGTTAAAATCACAACTTCTATAATTTATTTATTTAGGGTTGCAGAAAACAATCAATATAAACGATTATTTCTTTGCTCCTAAAACAATCTACCTTTTCTCACCTTCTCCCTCTATCATCATCCTGCAGCATTTTAGAGCTAAAATCATCTTCAAATAACTAAAACAAACCAACTCACATTTTCTAAGTTTGCTGTCAAACGTTCCCATCAGTATAAATGTCATGTTAAATCCAGGCTTATGAATAATTAGGTTATTTTTAGTGATTTTATTTACGCAAAAAGAATCAAAGAGAGGAAAATAAACCCAATTTAAAAAAAACCACAAATTAAGCACCACATTTTACTTCATAATAAATAAATAAATAAATAAATAGATTCATCTAGTTACTAATCCTAAAATCAATCTTGTATCAGCACAATTTGTTCTTTTCAGGGTTAGATTCACAAGGTGGAGCAGGACCCTAAACCCAGAAATCAGTGAACAACTGAAATATAAGAGTCACTGTTTGGTTCAACAGGAAACAAAAAATCAAATGCTTCTTCAAAACCTCATAATATTATAAAAATTAGTTAACACAAATAATAAATCCTTAAAAAAGCAGAGACAGAAAAACAAACCAATACAGAAACACCTGATCTTCTGCAGGTCGTTACTGTCACGACTTTAGGAATAAATTTGGTTTTTATTTATTTAATTTAGATATTTGAGTAGTAAAAACTTAGAAAAAGTTGATATGACAAAGAATACAAATAATATAAACAGTGATATTTGTAAAATTATAATAGAAGCAGCAGAACATTTAATAAAAAAGGAAGAAGACAGAGCAAAAAGAAAATGGTGCCATGTTGGACAAGTGAGTGCAGTGAAAATACTTAAAAATAATCCAGTCTATCAAAATCTAATTGAGTATTAAAGAAAACAAGCTATGGTAAGAAAAGTCGTTAAAAACGCAAAAAGACAATATTGGAGGAACTTCTGCAATACTGTTGGAAAAGAAACAAAGATTGACATAATTTGGAAAGTAATTAAAAGAATGAATGGCATTAAAAAGAATATGGATATCCAGTATTAAATATAGAAAACACAAATATAATAAAAGATGAGGATGAAGCTGAAATACTATCAAAAACATTTAGTTAAATTCATAGCTCAAGAAACATTAGTGAAGAGGAAAAGAAAGGCAGGGAATTAACAAAACTTAAAAATAATCATTTATTAGAGAATATTGAAGAAACAAATAACCTCTGAAATGAACCATTTACAAAAAAAGAACTAAACCAAGCACTCAGGAAAACCACAAATACAGCACCTGGTCAAGATCAGATTTTGTATAAAATAATAGAACATCTTAATGAATCATCCAAAGACATATTATTATAATTTTATAATAAAGTCTGGGAGGAGGGGAGCTACCACAGAGCTGGAAAGAATCAGTAATAATACCAACCAAGAAAAGATAACACAAAACCAGAAAATTATAGACCAATAGCCCTATCATCAAATATTTGTAAAATAATGGAAAAAACGATTAATGATAGAATAATGTATTATTTAAATAGTAAAGTTTATTTATCCAGGTATCAAAGAAATGTAGTTAAGAGTCTTTTGTAATATTAGTAAAAAAAAAACAATCTAAATTTGTGGAACAAGGTATGACTGGCATAAAGAGCTGCTAATAATTAATCTTCATGTCCAGAGTTTAAACGAGGTGTTTAATATTTTTTGGCTAGTGTTGGTGAAATGGGTGTTTGTGACAAGGTTCACTTGATTTGCCAAAACCAAAGATTTGGCAACAAGGTGGAACATCACGTCCTGTCTTGAATGTTTTCCATTTGTGATTGTTTTAGTACATATATTATTATTATTATTACTATTATTATTATTATTATTATAATAATAATAATTATTTTTACAGGGCCCATCACACACAGAACACAACACAGGGGGACCAACACCAGACTCTGGACCACCAGCTTCAGCTCTCAGCCAGGAACAATTAAAGACAGATGATTCAGTCAGAGGGAAGCTGACTTGTGAACCAGAAAGTCACAGGTTCAATTCCCTGCCATGCTCACATGTTGTAGTGTCCTTGAGTAAAATACTTCATCCCTAACTGCTCCCCAGGCTGACAGCCGGCAGCCTGAACATCTGCCGACTGCTTCACTTGTGTGTATTATCTTTATCTGTATCCTGGACAAAAGTGATTTGTTGTGCTTTAATAATTTCGGTTCAGTCTTTGAGAGCAATTTCTTCATTCAAGAAAGTTTCATCACATTTGAATGTGTGTACAGCATGTTTGTGTAATGTTTGATCCATTGTCATCCTGCAAGTTAAATGGTAAAAATCTTAAAGACACTGATTGATGAAGAAACAGATCATGGTAACTAGTGACGTCTACTTGACCTGTAACTGGATGTTCGTCATTGTGAGTGAAAAATAAATGGTACAAAGTGACTTTTAATGAACCTACAGGGAACACTCTGAAGGTCATTTTTGGACAATGTTTCCTAAACGATGCAGATTTATGGTCAGATCACAGCTTTAGCAACATCACATCAAGTCTTGAGAGTTTTTCATTTTTGACTGTTAAAAACCAGGTCAAGACTGAGGTTGTTTATAATAAAACTAAACATTCAGTCAAGGATGAGGCTGCTGTTTTTTTCTGCTTTAAACATTTATTTAATAGTTACAAAAATGTGTTGAATATTAAACAAGTTTTTGTCCTATTCTGTTTTAGCCTTTGTGTAGCCAAAATTATAATTCTGTACAATTAGAAATAAAAATGCATAAAATGTTCTCAGAAAAACAAACCTCATATTCTTTAGGTTCACCTCTCTATTTTACTTAATGTCTAAAATTGAACATGTTTGTTATAGTTTGCTAAGCAGACAAAATGATCTGAACATTACAGCTCAAGTGAGTTCTGAAAAACTCCTGGATCTTCTTCCACATGTGGACTTCAGCTGCAGCGTGAGCTCGAGGCTCACCCCCCCACAGGATGGGTTTGGGTACAAGTGGATGAATACTTGAGGGACAGAACGGTCCATAAGGGGGCTCTAAAATGTGTCCAGCTCCAGAGTAACTCACACTCTCAAAGTTGTTCTTCCCATGATGCTTCAGTCTCTCCACCATCTGCTCCATGTAGGCCTTGCTGTCCCAGTGCAGGTCGTCCTCTGAGGCCACAAAAAGGAAACGACTGTTGGCTTTTTCTATGGGGATCAGAGAGGCTCTGTTCTCCTCCTTCAGAAGGTCATGCATGGCATTTTTAATCATGACTGCCCCTGATTCAGTGGGCATCACTTTTTTCAAGTCATACATTAATGCAGGAAGGATTTGTTTCTTCTTATAGTGGAGTGGAAAAATTGTGTTAGCAGAGCAGCCGTTTATCCAAACCACAGCATCAACTCCTGGCACAAAGGCAGAAAGTAAAAGTGCAATTTCTCCTGCCTTTGATCTTGATAATACACCGACTCCTTTACTGCCCACCTGTGAAAAACAAAACAACAACAATAACAATAGAATTAAACATGCAGCATTCATGAAATTGAGATGAATCTTATGACAAATCTCTTGCTATGCTAACAATCAGCCAGGATGGTCAGCTTGACACTAGATCTGTCCCACACCTGTCTGATATGTGGTTGTGTTCTCCATAGTTTAGTGTTTAAAATGATCAAAAATGAACAATGTGTTGATTGGTAAATTAGCTGTGAGCCTGACGCCCTATATAGTAGCTCTGGAGCTAAACCTAATTTATTACCTCAGGAGCTAACGCCATATATTGTAAAATATATATTAGCTTTCAAGCTAATGCTCTAATATTAGCTTGAGAACTAATGCTGTATATATTATCAAACATATATTAGGTTTGGAGTTAACGCTATAATATTAGCTCAGGAGCTAACGCCATATATTGTAAAATAAATTAATGCTCTAATATTAGCTCGAGAACTAACGCTGTATATATTATCAAAATTATATTAGGTTTGGAGCTAACGCTATAATATTAGCTCAGGAGCTAATGCCATATATTGTAAAATATATATTAGCTTTCAAGCTAATGCTCCAATATTAGCTCAGGAACTAATGCTGTATATATTATCAATCATATATTAGGTTTGGAGCTAACGCTATAATATTAGCTCAGGAGCTAACGCCATATGTTGTAAAATATATACATTAGCTTTCAAGCTAATGCTCCAATATTAGTTCAGGAACTAATGCTGTATATATTATCAAACATATATTAGGTTTGGAGCTAACGCTATGATATTAGCTCAGGAGCTAACGCCATATGTTGTAAAATATATATTAGCTTTCAAGCTAATGCTCCAATATTAGCTCAGGAACTAATGCTGTATATATTATCAAACATATATTAGCTTTGTAGCTAACGCAAATCCACAAAGCTAAAGCTGAGGTGAGTCTATGAGGCAGCACTCTAGCCCTCCATCTGCATTTACAGTTGCAGGCTGAGTCATTTCTCTATAATTCTCTCTGTTAACAAGCTCTGGTTTCATTTAAAAGGGTTAAATGTTAGACATTAATGTTGAAGTTGGATAGAGCTTACATCTACATAAGTTCTGTTTTTCTTCTCAGTTCTGAGTAAAGAACTCAGAACTCAGGGGGAAAAAATGTTTTGGCTTTGTGGTCCTAATCTGTACGCACCTTATTGTTGTTTTATTCTTTTGTTTTACTATCTTTTCTGTTGTATTTTAATGTACAGTGTTTTTGAGTCCTATGAAAGGTGCCCTCGATTAAAATGCATTATTATTATTTAATGTTGCAACTAGTCAGAGATCCCACATGTGGGCGTGGCTACACCTCAACCTTTGACAAAAAACACAAAACTGCTGCCACTCACGCATACAACATCTGATGTGCAGCTAAATCCATGTATTTGATCCAAGACCAGTAATATTATGTTATTTCACCTTAGGTAGTTGACGTAAGAAATGCACAGCTTCTTCAAAATGATCCAGGTGGATCTCTTTAACATCATCAAACTTTGTTCTGACCACAGGAACAGAAAGAACTATGAAGCCTTTGTTGGCCAACAGAGAGGCTCTTTTCTCAGACTTTAAGGTGGACAAATCCAACACAGCAGGAAATGGACCTTTACCTGAAACACAGAAAAACAATGAACAACTTAATACACATTTTTTATTTCCCCGTCTTCTACTTTGTTTAACTGGCGAGCATTATTTGCACAAATCGGTCCCAATTTGCATGTTTATGAGAGACAAATTCATTCAGGAAAAGCTATTTCAGTGCAACTTAATTTTTGCTTGTCATTTCTAACTCTGTAGTTAAAATGTTCAGCCATGATGGTTTTTGGTCAGTGAGCATGTTGTCATGAAGTTTATTGCGATCTGGTGTAGGCAGAATATTTTTACCTGAGAACTCAGTAACCACACGGACCTGCAGGTAACTCATGATCATACACCAACCTGGAGGAGTAAACAGGACTCCATGAATATTCCCCTCTTCAACAGGAACTCTGCTGACCCCGTCTCTTATCAGAAACCTCTCATTAGTCTCCTCTGCCAGCATCCTGCCCTCCTCCTCATGAACAGAGAACTTCACCATATAAGGTTTAAAAACTTTGTTTATACTAAAGTGTTTATGAGGGATGTCTGCCTTCAGGGACCTCAGCAGACCCATGGGTTCAACTCCAACGTAGCTCCCACTGAGTGAGGGGTCTCTGTCCAGGTCTATCTCCCCGTTACCATCAGCTCTGTAGGTGGCCGAGGAGCTGAACTCTAATCCTCTCTCGTCGGTGGACCTGGCTTTCATGGAGACCACCTGCCTGGACCTCAGCCCGGACACCTTCAGCTGAACGGGCTCATCGAACAAACACCTGAAGCTCGGCAGCAGCCTCAGTCTGACTTGTTGAGACATCTTTCTGTACGATAGTTGATCAGAGTCTTCTGTAATATCAGTCAGAAAAAAAACAACCTAAATGTGTGGAACAAGGTATGACTAACCTAAAGGGCTGCTGATAATTAAACTTCAAGTCCGGAATTTAAACAAGGTGTTGAATATTTCTTGGCTAGCGTTGGTTAAATGGGTGTTTACAATGCTTCTGTGACAAGGTTCACTTGATTTGCCAAAACCAAAGATTTGGCAACAAAGTGGAACATCACATCCGGTTTTGAATGTTTTCCATTCGTGATTGTTTTAGTATATATATTATTATTATTATTATTACAGGGCCCATCACACACAGAACACAACACAGGGGGACCAACACCAGACTCTGGACCACCAGCTTCAGCTCTCAGCCCGGAACAATTAAAGACCGATGATTCAATTGACCCTGGTGTTTGGGTCAGTCTGTCTCCTCAGGTAAAACACTGCCTGAGTGACTGAAGAGGATCTGCAGGAACCAACCAAGGCAGGCCTGAGCAGAGTACGGACAGAACCAGGATCCAGCTGAACCACTCAGAGTGGACAAAGTAACAAATTAAAACAAAGCAAAGCTGTAATAAAACAGTTGATAAAAGAAAACAACACAAGATTAAAGCCATGAGCAGAAGGGTTTCCTGCAGGCTGAAGTGACTTCAGTACCTGTGAACAGTAAAGTTTATAAAAAATGCTAAATCCTGTAAGAAGGTGACTGTGGAAAAGAGGTAGGGAAGCTGACTTGTGAACCAGAAAGTCACAGGTTCAATTCCCTGCCATGCTCACATGTTGTAGTGTCCTTGAGTAAAATACTTCATCCCTATGTCATGATTCTGTCTTGTGTGTGTATATGTGCTCTTGTTATGTCTCCCTCTGGTGTTGTCTTGTGCTCAATTCATC
>JARVJO010000431.1:21073856-21085644 GCA_031762555.1 Cynodonichthys magdalenae | reverse complement strand
CATAAAAAAGTAGATTGATAAACATTAAATTTTCTGTTCCAAAACAATTAAATAATTTGAACATAAATAGAAATGAGCTAAACAAAATTTTCCACAAACTAAACTTGTTAGCATTTTTATCTTGTAATCTGACAATGATTATTGATTATTATTATTATGGATTGATGGATGGATGGATGAATGGATGGATGATGGATGATGGATGAATGAATAGATGGATGGATGATGGATGGATGGATGGATGATGGATGAATGAATAGATGGATGGATGATGGATGGATGGATGGATGGAACACTCAGTCACTGAACCTTATAATATATTTATATAAACTTGTGTTTATGAAACTTCTTCTGCTGCCATATTAGTTATTTTTGTGATGATGTGTTGTGACGTTGGTACAGGTTGGTGTGTACCTGAGCTCCAGTGTACAAACACACACACATTTAATGCTTTGTAGGACACTGCAGGAAACCAACACATCAGCAAACCATCAGTGTTTTCATGCCTTTGTTTCGTGCTCCACATACAGATAGTGAGTCAGACTGTGGTGCAGCTGAAAGTGAATCACTAACATGCTTTTGTATTTATTTTTTTAAATCTGAGAGGAAAGAATCTCAGGTAGAAATAATGTTTGTGTAAAAAGAAGAACTGCAGAGGTGCTGTGAGGTGAGAGATGAGCTACAGCTGCACAAATAAATTTCTGAATATCACAGTTTGCCATCTGATTTCTGTATTTGAAAACACAAACCTACCAGGAGGAGTAACAGTTTCACAACGCAGAAAATATTATTTTCAACTAATGTTAGTTGATAATTCAGCTGTTGGGTCACAGGCTGGGTTTGTTTGACCAACTATGGGGTTGGATTGGAGACAAGCTGTGTCAGGTAAACTGGAAAAACAAGCCCGTATTGATTGATTTTTGACTGACAGACTATGATTGGCTGCCCTACATGCACAAAAACATCTTTAAACTAATCTTGAGCGCTGGTTCTTTCTTGTAGAGATTGGGTTTTTAGTTTGGTTCACGTGTCATTTTATATCTACATACTGTGGAGAAACTCAGTTTACAGAAACTGAAGCAGAAATAAATGACCATCTAACAGAGTTAGGATCAGGACGGTCCTGTCAGATGTATTTGTGCAGCCGAGCGCAACTTTTCAAACACACTCGACTCAGGAGAGTTTGCTTCTTTTAAATCCATGAAGAGAACAGGAAGAGTGCCGACATGCAGAAAAAACAAATCCCCATTTCTGCAGAATCACATGATCTCTTCTTACCTCCGTCCACCTACAACTCAGTCTGTAAAGTGAGAGTTTGGTTGAGTCAGAGCGATTTAACAATAATCTATATCACATCTAAAAACTTTCATTTTGTGGCTCAGTTTTTTACTGTTTACAGCTGCTTGCAAACGTTTGTTGGACTCAAAGCTACGTCTTTTTTTTGTAACTTTTATGCATTTCAGAATATTTAACTTTATTTAAAATCAAACTTAACATTGACAAACTGCAGTTCTTTCACTAACATTGTTCTCTCTGAAATCTGCTTCCTTCAGGAGCTACTTTTATGCTAATTTTAGCTTTGAGTTATCAATTTACTGGCACTACTTATAGCTTTGTTTTAGCTACAGTCTGGTTGATTTTAGGGTTAAATTCTATTTTGTTAATTTTAACAATGGTTTTGCTTATTTAAGCATTCGTTTTAGCTTTGTCTTTTAAAATTTTAGTCTTTAGCTACCATTTACCTAATTCCAGTTTTAACTTCAGTTTTACTACTTTAAATTTTTTGCTGCCATTTTGGTACTCTCACATTTTAGCTACCATTTTACTACTTTTAGCTTTTAGCTACAATCTGATTTTAGGGCTAAAATCTATTTTGCTAATTTTAACAATGGTTTTGCTTATTTTAGCATTTGTTTTAGCTATGTTTTGTAAAATTTTAGCCTTTAGCTACTTCCAGTTTTAACTACAGTTTTACTACTTTTAGCTTCTTGCTACCATTTTAGTACTCCTGTATTTTTGCTGCCATTTTACTACTTTTAGCTTTTAGTTATAGTTTGTCTGATTTTGTCTTTTTTATCTGTTTTACTAAATTTAACTGTTTTGCTTCTTTTGACTTTTGTTTTGATAATATTAGCTACAGTTTTACTAATTTTGTCTTTAGCATCTGTTTTACCATTTTTTGCCACTTTTTTTAGTGTGTGTCTAGCTCTGTTTTTCTTTTATACTTCACAGAAAATATAATTTCTCCAATTTTTACAGATTTTGTTGACAAGATGCAAATTAAACCCTGGTCCTGCAGTTGTTTTAAATCAGTCTGTTTGTTTTTCTCTCTTGTTAAAGCTAAAAATTTCCACTAATTCTGTATATGTAATTCTTTTTAACATCAACATTTTCAGCTAAGCTGAAATGAATCAATTAAATATCTTTAGCAAGCTACAGTAAATAAAAAACAAAACTTTATGCACATTAATTAGATTTTATTTTTAACTGTCACTTTTAAAATCTTTCCTGGCCACTGTAGATAAACATGATTAGTTTATTCTGTATGTGTACACATAAATCTAATAAATAATTAGTTTTTGGGTGAGGGATTTTCTTTGTTGACGGACCTCAAAGTCCTGGTCGGACAGGTAGATCTCCAGGCGGAGCGGGTCCACCCCCTCTGGGAGCGGCCGGGCCTGAAGCTCAGCCAGTGGGTAGGTGTTCTGACAGAGTCGGGCCAACACGTCCTCCACCAGGATGATCTGGTTACACACCTCCGCCTCCTGTAGCCACAGCACACAAAAAGTGTCAATATGAAAGAGGATGAACAAGGGCGGAGCCAGAGGGGTGGCAGGGGTGGCAAGTGCCAACCCTGGCACCTGATTGGCCACCCCAGGTGCCATCCCTTGCAAAGAAAGTCTGGCTCTTGTTTGCCCCTGACAATGGAGTGCTAAAAAAGAAATAGGCAACTTAAGATAAAATTGTATGCTGTCCACAGATAAATGTTGCTTTAACTGACTTTCTCTGTGATTTCAGCCACGTCCTCTCGATGCTCCCAGCAGGGGAACATGTTGGTGAAGGTGAGAGGCTCCAGACCGGCGTGGATTAAATATGACTTTTGTGGTTTCTTCTCATTTTTCTCTGCAGAAAAAATAAAATGGCAACATTTTAAAAGTGAACCAAAGTTACCATCAGTCAATAAACTAAAGTTTCAAACCTTGTAGTTGCTCATTTTTTTTACTTTCTCTGGTGTTTTATTTCTTCATGAGTGGATTTTAAAATCAGCAGTTATCAGATCCGATCCACCTCTCCTCACCTTTGCAGTACTGCAGCACCGTCTCCATGGCGCACTTCCTGTCGGCATCCCAGCGGATGCGAGCCGATCCGGTGGACTCGCTGTCCTGAGGCCACCAGCCCTGCCACAGGTACACTTCGTGGAAGTTGTCCACCAGAAACAAGTCTTTGAAGGAGAGAAAAACGTTTTAATCTCAGAGAGTAAAATATTTAGACTTTTATCTGTGTTAACCTTGTTCACTTTGGAAGGTTAATAAGCCTTAAATATTCCCAGTGAGGGTAAGAAGCAGTTGACACCGGGGAAGTTTGATCTGTCTAAAAAGGTTTTTCTTAGTCACGTTGGTGTGACCCAAAACCCAATACAGTTTATTAACTTCATTGTCTTTTTTGGTTCAAGAGACTAAATTAAGGAAAGAAAATGATTAAGTATTGTAACTTTTTTCTTTGGCACCAGTGTCAAAACCTAAAGAGGATTAGCATAAACATATTTAAACAAACTGCATGGAACATTATGCTCACAATTAAAGCAATGTTCCTGTTATTTGTATAAAAACACCATGAAATAAAGAAGCGATGGTGTCTGTGTCCAGGACTCACCAGGCTGTGGGGCGTTGTAAAGGTCTTCCTGCAGGAAAGGCAGAGAGCTGACCAAATCTGGAGCTCTGGCCGGGTGGAAGAACTCCGTTGCCACGAAGTCTCCAGATGAGCTGGTCAGCTGGAAGAGCCGTGGAGTGAAGTTGAATTTACCTGGATCTAATGACACGAAACAGGACATGTTCTTATCAGTTTAATTGAAAATACAAGTACAAATGCAACCCCAATTCCAATGAAGTTGGGAGACGACGTCCAAATTGGACTCGTTGGACTGAAGGACACTTTTCCCGAGCACGTGATAATATCCATTACAGAATGATGTTGGTTTTTAATGCAGTGCTGACTTTGGGACGATCACAGGCATTCAACGTTGGCTTTCCCAAAAGAACAATAAAGTTTATCCATTTGAATAAATATCTTATGTTTGTAGTGTATTCAATTGAATATAGGTTGAAAAATATTTGCAAACATCATTTATGTTTGACAAAAGGTGTTTCAACTTCTCTGGAATTGGGGTTGTTGATATATTCCAGGTAAAGCCTACCTTGCAGCATGCAGTCATAAGCTTTCCTGTCTTTCCTCCCGAGAGCCTCCCAGAAACCCGGAGGCTCGACTCCTTCGTCACACTCGTGGATGGTCACTTTGCTGCTGCTGTGAAGACCTGCCTCCAGAGGACACCTGAAAACAAAAAGAAACGTGCAAAGTTAGAAATTCAGGATCCCCTCAACAGATCAACGCTTCCTTCAACGAGAACCCCTCACAGTTCTTTAATCTTCAGCGCAGCTGTGCTGCCCACACTGCGAGTGTGCAGCTGCGACTTGCAGCCGTTCCACAGGTAGATGAGAGCTTTGTGGATGTTGAGGAGGATCATGGAGGCTCTGGAGCGCAGGCTGCTGCAGTGGCACGCCACCTCCAGCAGGTGGCCCTCCGCCGGCACCTCGCCCCGCACGCAGTACAGACGCCACTCACCTGAGACCAGAAGCAAAGGTCAGACAGGAAGTCAAAATGTCTTCAGTCTAATGATTTATTTAGGTTTTTATTTCAGCACAGAATATACAAAATCGAATTTATATTTGAACACTTAACATTGACTATTATATGACTTGTGAAGAGAAAACTGTTGCTCTGAGCTGTAACAAATGAGCAGAATAACAGGGATTCATGTGAAAATGTTTACTCTGAGTGTTCTCCTCCTCCTCCTCCCTCTTGCCCGCATGGATGATCATCCCCCCGTTGAAGCACTGCAGGAAACACGGCAGCTCCTTCCCCTGCTGCACCTGGACCTGAAACACGGGAATCATCATATATTAGACCATCTTACATTTTAATCATGATAATTCTGTTTAAGCATATAAAATTTTTGCCCAATATTTATCCATTCATCCATTCATCCATCTTTTTCTGCTTATCCGGGGTTGGGTCGCGGGAGCAGAAGCCTAAGCAGAAAGACCCAGACTTCCCTCTTCCCAACCACTTGGGTCAGCTCCTCTGGGGGAATTCCCAGGCCAGCTGAAAAACATAGTCCCTCCAGCGTGTCCTGGGTCTTCCTCTGGGTCTCAACACCTCACCAGGGAGGCGTCCAGGAGGCATCCTAACCAGATGCCCGAGCCACCTCAACTGGCCACTCTCGACGTGGAGGAGCAGTGGCTCTACTCTGAGTCTCTCCCTGATGACCGAGCTTCTCACCCTATCTCTAAGGGAGAGCCCAGACACCCTGCGGAGGAAACTCATTTTGGCCATTTGTATCCTTGAACTTGTTCTTTCGGTCACGACCCAAAACTTGTGAAGGTAAGGGTAGGAACGTAGATCGGCTGGTAAATCGAGAAGTTTATCTAATAGCAAATGGGGGAAAATACTTCTCAGAATTAAAAAAAAAATCTGTCTCTTGTACCTGAGCACCTCTCTCCTCGTCCAGCTCCATGGTCATCAGCGCTGATGTTCCTTTCTCACTGACGGTGGAGTGTCGGCCCTGCCAGAAGAAATAGCAGCATTTCTCCTTCCCTGGCCCGCTACTTCTCGCCTCTGGGTTCTGCCTGCGACCCACTGAGACACAAGACAGCATCACCAGTTACAGAGTACTGTAATTTATACTGAAAAAGGAAAAACCCACAAAGAACAGTTAGCAGGGCTTGGCTTCGAACGCACCGGAAGTGCTAACCATGAACTTCCACTTGACCACGTAGGCGTCGCCCTCGTGGAACTGGCCAATGCTCTGCCGCGGCAGACGGCTGTAGTCGAACTCCAGGATGTGCCAAACGTCCACAGAAGCCGTGCTGATCTCCTGGAGCCTCATGTGGTCCTCTGTCTCCACCGGGCCGTAGCCGCGGCCCACGTTCACCCCGTCCAAAATGGTGGACACGGGCGACTGGAGGACCGGCAGCATCAGTGAGGCGTTGTAAGGCCGACACTCACGTCCGGGAGCCTCCTGAGAGGAAGACCGTGAGTAGGATTCAAAATGCAAATAAATCTGAAATATGGCACGGTATGAGGGTCAAAATTAAGACTACTGAGCAACCAGTGGTTGCTATATCTTTGTAGCAGGAAGCTATATCTATTCGTAAGCCAGCTATTGATCTGATTAATGATAGGCCAGCAGCAGTAACTAAGCAGTTGGGTAACTGAGAGGCCGGTGCTGGAAGATAAGAAGGAGACAATTTATTTTTGTTAGCATCATAGCGGCTAGGAACTAGCATGGATAGGCTGGTGTTACCATTGGAGAGGTTAGCAACTAAGCATTCCTAGTGACACACTGGATTGCTAACTCTCTCTTCTATCCATTGGCTGGCGTTAGCATTGGAGAGGCTAGCGACCTCATTATTTCTGGTCTCAGCCTAGGCATGCTGTGAGACAAACATTTTTGAATGCAGAGGATTTTCTCAAAACCTCAAACAAAACCTATAAGCGACATGCATTCCTTAAAATTTACTGTTCAACATGAAGTGAAGCTTATTAAACATAAAACATAAAGCAGACAGCTTTCGTTACCACCTCAATTAGCAGCTGCATTTGTCTATTAATCGATGGCAGTGTTTATTTTCTCTTTAGCTAAATTGAGAAAAAAACAGAATAATCAAGTTGAGTTTTTTAGAGAAAGTTTAGTTTATAGAAAAAGTTTTCTTTATTTAAATAAGTCTGTGTCTAATAAAGTAGGTGAGCAGCCTAGGCATGCTAGTTGCTAGCATCTCCAATTCTAACGCCAGCTTATCCATGCTAGTTTGTAGCCTCTCCGATGCTGACACCAGCTTTTCCATGCTAGTCATTCCAATGCTAATGCAAATGAATAGTCTCTTTCTCATTTGCCAGTGCTGGCCCATCATTAATCAGAACAATAGCTGGCTTAGGAATAGATATAGCTTCCTGCTACATGGATGTAGCAACCGGTGGTTGCGCTATAGTCTTAGGTTTGGCTTTCATACTGCGCCATACTTAAAATCTGCCAGATTTTTACCTTTGGTTCAGGTATAATCTCTCCAGCTTCCTTCAAGGTGGGCGACTTCACTTCAGTCCAGTCCATAAACTTCTCCTTAAACAAAATTGTCTCATTGTGCTCTGTCAGTCTACCAAATATGGCCCAGTCAGGACGACCCTGGCCTTTCCTGTAAGCAAAAACACAGCAAACAGAAAAAATAAATTTAACATTCTAAGTGTTTTAAGCTGTGACGTCAAACATGAAAGAATGAAATAAAAACCTGGGTATGAGTGCGTTGCAGCCTCCAGGGTCCAGAGGGTTGACATCGCAGCAGGTGTAGTCAAACGTCCCATTCCACAGGTGCTTGGCGAGCTGAAAGGCCACCTTCCTTTGTGCTAGAGTCACCTCTTTACCGTGCCACACGTACACCTCGCTGCCGAAGTCAAACACCAACACCTGCAGCACGCAGACAGCATCAAACAGGTGCTGAACGAAAAGCTCTCATAAACACCACACACACCTGACTCGTCTGTTTACACGGCAATGTTTGCTGACCTGATTAAATGTATTCTGGGGGGGGGGGGGGGGGGGTTGTATGCAGAAACACAGACAGACAAAGCAAATGAAAGCATTTCTAAGAAACGTTTTATCATAAATGTTCAGAAAATGTTTGCGGCTGTGGTAAAACATTTTGGCATCAGCCTCAACACTCGTGAACGCTTCTCATGCTTTCAGCAGCGGAGCTCAGACGGACGTAGGAGGTGTTCATCACGACACCTGTAGTTGCTAAGCAACAAATTAAGACCAGTCGGAAACACAGAGCAGATCTCTTCATGCTCATGTTTGGGAAATGTTCACTATCAAATTCTGTTTTTAGTATTTAAACTTTTTATAACATTTAGGAATTGTTGCTTTGCTTTTAAAATTATTTCTTACACATAAACTAGTGGATTTTTTTTAAAACAGCTCAATGAAAGACCTCATTAAGGATGTCACTTGCTCTGAACTAGAACTTTAGGTTTAACAAAAAAGCATTTGACTGTCCTAAACAACACAAAACCATAAAAGGCCATTTTTAAAACAAATGTTTATAATTTTTGATTATTCAACACATCTAATGGATTTTTTTTCATTGTCAGGCTGGTGCACCTGTCAGTTTCAGCATCTGCCTGATGAGAAGGATGAATAAAATGTGGTTTGAAGACTATTTCACTTATTCTCACAGCTCAGAGAGCTGCTTGCCAAAATTAGCCTGCCCACTCAAGCACAATTTTTTTTAATCAATCCTGACCAGAGCTGAAAAAGCACCAAAGACTTTTTTTGTGGATTCATGAGTGCTGTGCTCTGGCGTTAATAACGAGGCTACAAAGGGTCCCTCACCTCCTTAGATGCCAGCAGGGAGGTGCAAGGAATCTTCCCCCACTCGTCATCATCAGGAACCAGTTTATCGTCCACCAGTCTGAAGATACAGTTGGTTTCTACAATACTGTTCTCAAACCGCTCGTCCTCTTCTGATGGACCCGCAGCTATGGATAAATAAACAATATAAATACATCTCCAGTGGTTTAAAAACACACACATTTCAAAGTCCCAGCTTTTACATTGATAGGTCATCTGTCCACCCAGGACGGTCCAGAATTGCTGAGCATCATGACCCTGAGAGTTGACCCCTTCCTCCACGGTCTGCACCTGGTTCGCCCTGCAGCCCATGTCCTTTTTTGTCTGTATGAAAGTGGCTAAATCTACGGCCTATACACAGAAAATCAAAACATGAAAGTGTGTATAGAGCAAGAGGAAGCAATTAAAAAGGCACTGAGATGTTAGGTAATCACACTCTCCCAATAGGATAACGATCCCAATCAAAAAAATGTACACAAGTCAATTAATTTATTAAAATGTGTATAACCGTACTTTATACACCTCCGGTTAAATCAGAATTAAATATCATGGGAAGGTATGGAAACGGTCATTAAAATTTCTTGTTTCAATAAAATGGAAGAGGCTAAAAGTGTGGGTTTTATTAGGAGCACAGATGGACCGATGAGCCGGTGTGTGTATAAAGCCATTAGTGATTGAGCTCTTTGACCATCAATAATACAACAATAAAACTCACTTTAGCTTTCTCAATGACATTAGAGAACTCTCCGACCCAGACGAAGCAGTGCTCCAGAGCGACCAGCACAAAACTGTCCCCACTGTTCAAAGACGAGGCTCTGGGCTCCACCAGTCTGCTCTGAACGTGACGACGACCTGCAGGTGATCATTTTTTATTCCAAAAATTCATTCGTGCAGAAATGAGCCATTTTAGCATCATTTAAGAGAAACAACTGAACAATTTAGAAGAATAGAATTGGGGTCATGAAACACCACAGTGAGTCTTGCAAAGATCTGGATTTAAAATTTAAAAAAAATTACCTTTTGAAAAAACAAAAACATATAATAACAGTTAAAATTAGGAGTGTTTCAATACAAGTTTTTCTCAAACTGAGAACTGAGTACTACAGATTGATTTCTCGCCAATACCAAGTACCGATACTGAGTACTTACTGAGTTACCATTACACAATAATTTTAAACACATTTATTTTTTATAGGTCTACAGCCCCTCTGACTGGATCAAATCAAATAAACATGATATATACTGCTGTATCATTTTATAATAAATAAAAACAAATAATATTTTCTTTCAACTTGTATGAATTTCTTAAACACAAACTGGCGAACAGTAACCCATTCAGGGGAGTATCCAGTCAGGGATCGGTATTGGTCCTGAGTATTGGGGCATTTTGAACGAGTACAAGTACTTGCTGGTATCGGGACTGTATCGGTAAAAGTATCGGTATTGTATCAGTTACATTATTGGTATGGGATCAGTATCAGTATTGGTAACATTATTGTATGGGTAACAGTATCGTATCGTTAAGAGTATCGGTATGGAATCAGTAACAGTATTAGTATCGGGACACCACTGGTTAAAATTATTAGCCATGAATGAAGCAAACTCATGACTGTTTAGTTGTTTGTTTTCTTATTATACCCTTGTTTATATGACTATTTATAGAAATGTTTGAATAACTCATGTATCAAATCTCTACCACCATTTTTTTGTGAATAAGAAGTGGAAAACAAAAAAAAAACACTGATTTACAGAGGAGAGTTATAAGAAGAAAAGCATTTTCAAATTTTGACAGATCAGGTAAATATATAGCTATTTAGCTTAGCTTATGAGAATGTTATTTAAAATGAGAATATGGAATATGAAAGTCAAGTAAGTGTCAGAAAACATAAGTTAAACCTAAAAAAAAAAGAGTTTTTACCTTTGACCTGAATGAGCATGAGGTTTTTATACGGCATGGCGCTGTTGTTGGAGGTTTGCTCTGACACGTTGACGCTGCGCAGACTCACGCTGCTGAAACTCTCCTTACTGGCGAGCCCTGCCAGAGCCGCCTCAGAGTACTCCGATGTTTTACTTACTGCAGTGAGGAAAAGAAGGCACTTTGTCTGAATAAAGACCAACAGGGGGGGTGAGAAACAGCATAAATGCTTCATTAAATTTAATGGGCGCCCAGATGCTGCTGTGGAAGTGAGTCAGAAAAAAAACTCCTTTACTTCTTTATCTTTATTTATTTGGGGAGATAAATGTAGTTTTGTAATGTTTCCTGTTTCCCACTGGGATCTATTTGGTCATAAACAACATCACAGAGATGCTGTGGTCCTTACACTCTCTCGTCTCCGCCTTCATCCTCTTGCTCTCCAGCTGCGCCACGTTAAGTCGTTCTTCGGTGTACTCGTGTCGGATGTCCTCTCGTGCTGCCAGCATCTTCAGAGGATTTCTAGATGCCTGAACGTTTCTGGATGGACGCACCGAGCGCTTATGCTGCACCATGGCTGAAGTGAGCCTATAGGTTACGAGCAAAATTTATCAACTTTGTATCGTTGCAAAGGCGTTTCAAGTTGCTGTATTTTCTTACTTTGGACCCTCGGAACCGAATATGGAGTCAAAGTCTTCGCTGATCTCGATCCTGGTCGGCATCCGAGGGAATTCAGCCACTCGTCTGTAGAACTTGGAGAAGATCTCGTCGTCCAGCTTCATCACCTCCTTCACTGCTTTCTCAGTCACTGTTATGGTGGTTTCCTGCAAACCTGCCACTGAACAAATCATGGGAAAATACAGAATACAGTTAGCAGGCAGGTTTATGGATGGACAATAAATAAATGAGAAATGTAAAATAAAAGACTGATGCATAAATCATATCTATATATGTGACCCATCATATCGAAATGAGGATTAATTCAAATTTGGTCAAAATGACCTCTTAACATTTTCAGACTCCTGGCTTTTGATATGTGGATCATCCTGATATCATAAGCAGATCCAGAGATATGACTTAATTTGTCTTGTTGGTTACATCCATCCATCCATCCATCCATTTTCTTCCGCTTATCCGAGGTCGGGTTGCGGGGGCAGCAGCCTAAGCAGAGAGACCCAGACTTCCCTCTCCCCAGCCAC
>JARVJO010000431.1:21054618-21066972 GCA_031762555.1 Cynodonichthys magdalenae | reverse complement strand
GGTGTTTCTGTGTGTGTGCTGCCGGCAGAAAGCAGTCGTGCGTGGGAGCTCGCTGCAGAAGACAATGAGGAGAATAAGCAAACAGCTCTCTTTTATGGCTTTTCTCTTTGTTATTTTCTCTCTGTCTTTATCTTTTAATTTTGTTGCTTTAATCTCAGATGTTCTTAATATTTTTAGTCTCTCAAAGACCCCCCTCCACTCACACACACACTCTTCTCCTCCTTTCTTTGTAGAGATGCCTCCTACCTGAGACGCCTCCCTGGCTCCGGCCACTGCTCCCCTTCAGCTCTTCAGCTGCTGCAGCCTCTCTCAGGTGGCCTCTTTTTCCTCTTCCTCCCCCCTCCTCTTCCTTCTCTCTTCTCTCCTGGGAGTCTGTGGCCCCCCTGCCGGGCAGAGGTTCTGGCTCCCCCTTCCTCAAAGACGACTCGGTGGAGAGCAGAGGATGCTGCAGCCTGTCCTCCCTGTCCCTGTCAGAGGAGTGAAGGCTGCCGTCTCTAGCTCCTCCCTGCAGTCTGCCCCCCACCTCTGCCTCCTCCTCTCGCTGCTCCCTCCATCCCTCTGCCACCGCCTCCTCCTGCTTTTTGAGACTGGAGGAGGAGGTGGGACCCCTTGTCTCTGGGCTCCTCTCGGGGAGGAGAGGGGAGGGGATGAGCTCGGGCTCTGGGTGGCCCCCCTGAGTCAGGGAGAAGTACTTCGGCGCCCTCTCCTGGTGGACGCTTGCGCTGATGGAAACCTGTTGTTGGGCAGGGATGTACGGGATGGTGGCGGACATCCCCGGGGGAAAACCGTCGCTGATGCTGCTGAGTGGCACCATGGTTACCGTGGTAACGGAGGCTTGTGAGGTGATGGCCGCCACAGATCGAGCCAGGGACACTGATAGCGGCTCCAGTTTGATCTCGCCTCCATTTTTTAGCTGAAAGAACAGCAGGAGTCAGTTGGATGATAAATTTAACCAGAAATGTTGGCCGATGTTGGCTGTGTGGGTGTTCTAAAACAATATATCCCAAGGTTGGAGTCAGGACCAGCCCGTGGCATAGGCAGTATAGGCAAATGCTAAGGGGACCATCCATCTAGGGCAATGGTTCTCAATCCTGGTCCTCAAGGACCCCTATCCTGCATGTTTTAGTTGTTTCCCTGCTTTGGCACACCTGGTTTAAATGAATACATGAGTGGCAGACTTCTCTGGAACTTAAAGACTTACTGAAGAGCAGGGAAACAACTAAAACATGCAGGATAGGTATCCTTGAGGACCAGGATTGAGAACCACTGATCTAGGGGGCACAAATGGGGGACAAAAATTATATTTGATCATTTTTTTTATCAAAGTGTAGTGGATTTAGTCTGTAGAATAATCACTGGTTGTTCAGGTTTATGAACTTGTTCTGTGGGTTTCTCAGCTTTTTTGTTCCTACATGAGGTGTTATAAGTTTCATGATAAAAGTATCATATGATGCAGTCAATACTTACTACTGGTGCTCAGTGTGTAAACAGAAAACTAAATAAGGATAATGGAAGTTTCAGTTCTGATCTCAGTGAAAGTTAAATATTGATTTTATATTGTTTTATTAATCCCAAGAATTAAGAAAGATTTTTTTCAAATGGCTGTAAAATGTATAGTTTTGAGTAGATCTTTCACTAAATTTTCTGGCGGATTATACCCTTAGACCCCCCCCTAGAGCTGCTTCAGTCCACAGCTGCTCGTCAACATGAACAGATCTTCCTCACTGATGTCAGCAGATGTTGGCAGGTCTGAGGTAAGCTTCTAGTATTCTGTTTCAAATGAATAATATTGTTAACTATTTTAATTGGATGACTTGGTTTCTAAAGATAAAGTTAATATCAAAGACAAAACTATTTAATTTGGTACGTGAATGTGTGTAAATTGGCAGTGAGATTTAGAAAACTGCACAAGGGGCAACCACCTGAAATCTTGCCTAGGGCCAGCCCTGCTCATATGGCACAAAGTAAAAACATCAAAATACATTACAAAAATCCTAAAAGCTTCTTTATGCAGTTTGCAGCCACCTGTAAAACACTCAAACACTACATTCCGCATCCAGTTCATATCAAAGCTGATTCTAATCAGCAACTCCCCCTCAAGATACCAAATAGTTTTTGTTAGTTCTTCAACTATTGCTCACATTCATGTATCCCATGCTAGCTGTGCACCAAACAGACATCATTTTACTTGTTTCTTCAGGTTCTGCAGAAGCCTGTTAGCAGAGAAACCTCTAAAACATGCAGGATAGCAGGCTGTCGAGGACCAAGACTGGACGCCCCTGGTCTAAATCTTTCATTATGTACTGTATTTACCACAATCCAGTTCATATAAAAAACTCTATGAGAGAAATACACAAGCATCCTGGTCTCTAGCAGGACCGGTCAGACCAAAACAAAGCTGGACTAAAGGCAGCGGAGGCTCTTACGTGTTCTCCCTGATTGGCGTCTAAGTGACCGTTACAGACGGCATAGGTTACAGGTGTCTCAGCTTCCTGTGTGGACACCAGTTACTGAACATGACTAACTGTTGGGTGAAACGCTGGACACAAAGTTTTATAAAACATATTTGAGTTCCTTTAATAAAGTAAGAAATCTGTTGAATTAACAGTAACATTACAAACTGTTTGTGAGGCTCAGCTTTCCTGCAACAATCCTCTTTTATTTATTGGACACAGGTTGGCTAAAGAAAAGCTAAATTAATTTCAGTCCAAGCAGACAATAAAATCATAAAATATTAAATTGTATCATGACATTTATTCATGATACAACATCTGCAGCTTTTTTCATCTAACCTGCATAAAACTGTTAATTCAAATCTTTTCTGTCTTAATTAAGTGCAATATTTTTGCAAAAACAGTGACATTTTCTCTGCAGCACCTGCTCCACCTCTCCCTGAGTGATGGGCTGCGTCTGAAAGCGGGAGTTGGCTCTGCGCTGCCGGGTGTCCCCTCGGGACCCCTCGGCAGGTTTGGCCGAGGGGTGGGCGAGGCGATTGAACAGGGCCATCTTCTCAGACAAACTGAGCGAGGAAATGTCCGGCTCGTCCGGGACAGGGTCCTGACCGTCGTTGTGTCCCCCAGCACTGAGAGCTGGACCCGACTTCTGGTGCTCCGAGGCTTCTGCCTTGTGTTCTTGGACAGTTGAGCCCATCTGAGAGGAGGCCTGTGCGCTGCAGAGGGAAGAACAGGTTAATCTTTGATTTGTATAAATGTAAAACATATTTGTTACAGCTGCTCTTTGCAACATGTGTTGTTCTTTTACTGAATCAAAAAGGCCCAGAAATGAAATAATCAAATGCTAAATTTCAAACACAAATTATTTAGGGGAGAAAACCTGGATTTTTGTGAGCTTTCTGAAATCTATTTATTTCTAATACTTTATGGTATTTACTTGCTTTTAGCTTTTAGCTTTTAGCTAGTGCTTTGCAACGTTTTTGCTGGTGTTCTGCTTTAAAATTTTAGCTTCTTCAGAAGTCATTTAACAATCACACTAAATGTTGCAGAAAATACAATTTGAGTTTCTAATAAGATCTTCTAAATGTCAAAGTAGGAAACATGCTGCAAACACTTGGCTATAACAAATTACAGACACAGCAGCAGAGATATAAGCAGATCAGCATGCAGACTGTGTGGCAGATTATCATATGAAGCACTTGCAGGGGTTATAATAATCTCCCTGCAGTGTGCAAAGTAAAAACAAAGAAGACAAGAACATGCAGGTGGCTTTAACTGGACATATGATGCTTTAAATCCTTTTTCAAATTTAAATCCTAACCCCTAACCCTAATTCCTCCTTATTGTGACTCCATAAGCCCCGCCCCTTTTCTGATGCTGTCCCTTTAAGTCCAAAGAACAGGTTCTCATGATAAGGAACATATCAAAAAGCCCACCTGGTTACACTGGTGCTGGCAGCTGTGGGGATGCAGACTGGATCTACGTTAACAGCCTCAGCTTGTGAAGATGTGGTGGGATCGCTTCAAAATTAAGACAACAAAAATAAAATAATACAACCATCAGGATATGGAGAGGTAAAGCCAGTTATTATTTCAAAATACCACATTCACCTTGAAGCACAGACCACCTCTCTGTTGGTGACGGGCTGTGTGTGCGCTCGGTCCTGAACTCTTTTCAGACGCCGCTCTATGGCGGCATTACGAGAGCGAGGTTTGGGAACGCCCCCCTCTGACGTTCTTTCCAACTCCTAGAATAAAAAAATGTATCCGAAAAAACAAAAATACACATTTTATTTGAAATTTAAAGCACAGATAAAGATACATAAGAGTAAAATATAAAATCTACCCTGAAGAGAGACCTCTTTGCAGCCACACTCATCTTGGATTTTTCATCCAGTTTTTCTTCATCTGCTGGGAAAAACAAACATTACAAACTATTTTGTTCTATATTATATGTTGTGGCTTTCATTTAAAAACTGCAAGCAAATAATCACCCATCTCCGAACTTTTTCTTTATAAGACTTAAAAAAAAAGCATGTTAGGTATGAAAATCTTTTAAGCCCGGTGACTTCTTTCCTTTACAGGTTTTCTGCACCAATAGTGGCGCTACATTACAAATGCATGAAGCCAAACCAACTGGATGACTGAGGTACCCTTACCTTCAGCATCTTGTAGTTGTGGTGGGCTTAACCGTGACCTGAGGGAAACATTGTCATCAAGCTTCAGTACCAGAATTCTTGGGAAGAGAAACTGCATCATTGTCATCATAGATCAGCACGGTTTACCTGTCGGACTCCAAACGCTCTGCAGAAGTGATGGGCTGAGTCCTGAACCTCTCAGACAGACGACTGTCCCCTGGAGTGATGTAACGTCGAGGTCTCCGAGTCCCCCCGTTCAAATCACTGCTGCTAGTCGGATCCACCTCTTTAACTGGGTCGTCTGCTTTAGTGCTGTCACTTTTCAGGAAGTGGATTTTTTTTAAAGAGATATAAAATATATAAAAGAAAAAAAGTGCTTGTTAGCAGAAGTCTGGCAAATAGATAAACGTAGCAAAATGCTAATTCAAAGCTACAATAGATTAGCTTAGATGAAGAAGATATATTTTTGAAGGAATCAAAAAAATCTCAATATATTTCTATGGAGAAAATATTTGTAAAGAAACATAAATATTTTTTGAAACGTTACAAAATCCCAAATCCATAGTACCCGTTTCCTGAACGAGCTGAATGTTCTGATTTATAAATGTCCAAAAAAAACAGCACAAAGTACAACAAGGTGGTTAGATTGAAAAAATGTTTGAAGATTTAAAAAGCAGCAAAACAACAGTGACAATGCTGAAACAGCATTTACAAATAATTTATAATAAAATGCAACAGCAAAACATCAAACAATAACTTGATGAAAACAGACACATTTCATGCAACATCAGTAACCATGACTACACCAGGTTATTTACTTTGTTAGCTTTGCAACAGAGCCCATGCCGGTGAACCTACAGCTCCGGCTTCCTGTTGGCGTTCTCCAGGTAAGAGTGTCGCAGCCGTGCCACTGACACCCTTGTATCCAGGGTACCCGTGTCCCCGTTAGCCACTCCTGGTGGGGGGACCATCCTGGGTGCCTCTCTGCCAGCCCCCTGTCTCTCAGCGCGATACATGGCAGTGTGTTGGCTTAGACTGATGTCCGACATGGAGCGGGTTCGGATCTTGGGTTTGGGCCCTCCACTTACTTCCATGCTTCTGTGTTTGGCCTGAGGCAAAGAGGAGCCCTTTTGAAGGTAGGAGTCAAACCTCTGGTGTGACGGTGCATGTTGCTGCTGCTGATCATTCTGAGGGTCCTGATGTTTTATTTGGGAGTCTTGCTCTTTACCTGGGGTCTGATTTGTTCGCCAGTCATACTCGCGTCTTTCTTGAGATGGTCTCTGGTTTTCTTGTTGCAGTCTCAAGTGTTGGGGATGATGTTGCCTTGGAGGTTCCTGCTGAACATGAGCTGCATGTTCTGTTCTTCTAACTTCATACGGTTGCTGCACCAGGGGCTCATGTTGCTTTGGTGTGGGCTCTTGGTGGTAAACAGGCTGTATGGACTGATCCTGCCTTTGCTGCTGGTGCACAGAGGTATGAGAAGGCTGTATGGATCTAAAAACTCTCTCATCTTGGTTGTCATGACTGGGGAGGTGTTCTCTTCCTCTTTCTCTGATCCTCTGAACAGTTCTCTCCCTCCCTCTCTCCCTTGGCTGCTCTCGATCCCAGTCCTCCTCTCCGTGACTTCTCCTCCTCTGCTCTGGACTGAGGTTTTGCAAGTCCATTTCTTCATGTTGCTCTCTGTGAGGATCGTCCAAACTTTTCTCCCTTTTACGAATCTCTGAGGGCAGCACAGCTTTCCTGCTCTTCAGCAGACCCTCCGTGTGGGCTTCTTCTTTTAGAACCTGCCTTGCCTCTAGTCTTGCCTCTCTGTGGGTTGCATACATCTGGTCGGCACTCACTTTTCTTCGTGGTTGGACCTCTGGCGGGGGTCCTTTGGCAGTTGGTGGAGCGACCATAGCAGCAGAGTGTTGGTGCTCAGAGGTCGTGTGAGCATGATGGTGACCCGGACTGGGCTGAGGCTGGTGAACGGTCCTGTGTTGGGTGTGTTCTGAGTGCTGTGTGGCATACTGAGCAGCGCTGCCATGACTGTGACGCCTGTTCGGCTGCTGCCTGTCTGGATTTTGGTCAGGGGGCTTCTGGAGTGTCTCGTCCCTGGACAATCGATCCCTTGCTCGGATTCTTGGAGAAAAGAATGCACACGAGACACTAAGATTCCACCTCATTAAAAAAGACTAACAACCCCGTTCGACCTCCCAACTCAACTCTCACAAATGCCAACATTAAGAGGAAAATTTTGATTTTTAGAAGCTCACATCCTTACTGTGGTTCTGCCTCGACAAAACACTCATCTTACAAACTTGGAAAATAAAACTGGAGAACTATTTCAGTTCTATGAATCCCTCATCCCTTTTTTTTATTTTTTCAGAGATTTTTAGTCAACCATAGCACGGTTGCTGCACCGATCAATGTGAAATTTGGCAGGAATGTAGATGTGTCCGACCTACACTGTGCCAGCCAATTGTTTTACGATAGACTCCGTATTTGAGAAGGGGGCTTCATCCAAAGACGGGGTGTCTGGACAGAGAAAAATGCTAGAACCCAAAAGTTGTTCAACATAGGAGCTTCAGATTTTTTTTCTAGCTCTGATGAAGGGCTATCCATCGGGCCCACCAATGAGCACCCCACAACCCCTCTAGACCACTACCCAAACAATAAATCCATTCTGGTGACTTCTGAGTTCTGGTGCACTGATGCTTTACTTATGTGCAGGGTTCATATTTAAAAACCGCTATGCAGTATCTAGTTTAATAAAATGTTGCACTGATTTAAGACATGTTTTTATTTGGATGGGTAGAGAAGGTTCAGCTGCCACTTATGGCCCTTGAACCCAGTTTTTCCATGTGCAAATTAAGACTAGAGTTTGAAAAGCTAAATCCAAACAATAATCTGCTTTGTTCTGTTTTTATCAGTCAGGGACAACAACATCAATACCCAGAGCTCAAATATGCAACAAATGTTCTTAATTTCAGTTTTATTCTTGCGTATTTAAAATCTCACTGAATCCTGCTGCACATTGTGAAATGTATGAGAGAGAAGTCTACAACTTTAGACCCTCATGGGACCAACTTCAGCTCCTAAATCCTGCTCCGGTACAGCAAGATCAAGTAGCCGCATGCCACAAGCTTCAAGTTTGAGTAAGTCCAACTATTTTCATCTCTAACCTCATGACCTCCGGTAGTCAAAGGCTGCTCTAATCTCATTGTACGCCGCTAAGCCAGGCAAAGTTGATGGACATTGGCTTTATCTGAAATGGCACGGAGTACTTAAACAGCACTCATGCTTCACGCTAGAGTAATCAGCTGATAAGACCGCAAGGAAAAGTTACCGCTGGTGGTCTAGACAGGACTATCACGTTAACACTTTAAACATCAAACAAGTAAAGTTCACTTTCTGTGAGAGCTTATTTTGGAAAACTTAAAACCAGGAAGGATCTAAAGAAGGGTCATCTGAGTGCAGCTTTGCTTCATGAGAGCTGAGTGGGCCGAGGATGGTTTGGAGCTGAATAACGTCGTCACCCCATCAACTCTAAAACCTTTCAGCTGTTCATGAAACACACAGAGCAACACAAGTTTAACAAACGATGTTGATGTTCCGAGAGAAAGCCACCAGTTTTACAGAGAGTTCTGGATATATTTAGAAACAACGAGAGCTGAAACATCAACTGGGTCAAGGAGGAATGTTTATAGAACTCTGTGCTGTTCAACACTTGTTTCTGCACTTTCACATCTCTGTCCAGATTAGAATTTAGACTAGGGATGGATGATATATTGGCATTAACATCAGTATTGGTCCGATAAGGAAACCTGGGTCGATGTTAACGTCCAATATTGATTTCCCGCATGTTGCCATTTTTGTTTCTGTTTTGGGAGAGGAAAGGTTTGGTCGAGTGGTATCTGTTTGATCATGATAGTGATAATTAGGCTGTGTAGCCAAAAACAACTGGAATAAAGAGCCATGTCAGCGGTCTGGTCATTTTTTTACAGTATTAACAAAAACCACAAGTGTATTTGTCCGTTTAGGTATATAAATAATTTGTGTGTTTGTGTATTATCAGTAAATATCTATTATTGGCTATAACAGCAATATTAATACCAGATATCGATATTGGATGAAATTTTCATATCAGTGCATCCTTAATTTAGACATTCCATCAAACACTAAACTAACTACGAACAAGTTACTATTTGTAATAGTTGGCAAAACCCTAAGCAATGATGAGAGGTCAAAATTAGAAAGGAAAGATGAGACCTTGGGTTGAAGTCATCTTGAAACAATATTAGCTTGTTTCTTTATGACATCATACCTTTCCCCTAAATAAATACATTTTTATTGATGCACTCAAGGTACAGATCATAAAATTCTTTAGGTCCAAATGTTTTCCTAAACACAAAGCTGCAAATGCAACAAACACAGTTTATATGATAGCGTGGAGGGTGATCTGAGGTTTTACGGAAAAGACACAAGATTTTCAAAGTAAAAGAACAAAATAAAAAAGTGGTAAGTTATTTGGCAAAGACATAAATGAATGTTTGTTAGTTCAGAGAGATTAAAATATGAACAGCACACAGTTAAACAGGGCTCTATGGCTACTAAATGAAATATAATAAATAATCATAAAACTGATTTATTAGGAAGAATTAGCTGTTTGTCCACCAGGAACATGTTCAAAAATGTTTTAGGGTTGCAGAATAAGGCTGAATCGTTGATTTAAAATAATTCTTGTTTAGCTGGAACTTTTTGTTTTAGCTTCATGAGATTAAAAGAACATCTCAGTCTGAGCGGTTTGCAGTTTGAAGGACCAACAGTTCTGTGAACGGTCCCGGTTTAAAACACATGTACCCAGTGGACCTCGGGTCAGTGATGGGGTTTCACTCACAGTTCTGCATGTTCAGCGTACCTGAAAGGCCAACTGGAGTCTGTCTGAGAGTCGCTGTCTGAGTCTGTGTTCAGACACCAGTCGCTCTTTGACAAGGCAGCCAGGCTGCAGGGGGACAAGGTGAGACCCCCCAGGGAACCTTAAGACCATCTCACCACAGATACGTGGGCTTGTTTCCTCAAAATCACAACTTTTTTTCAGAGCTGCAGCTTGAATCATTCTTCACATTTGTCTCCTGAATCAGGAGCCTTAACTTCACTATCTAACCTCTTAACCTGAAATTTTTTTTAATACTGTCTGAGTCTTGATTTCATTCCTAAAATAGAAACGATTGAATGAATCAAACTTTAGGACTGATTTAAAACAACTTAAATATTGTGAAAACAAGCTTGATTAAAATACTCTTTGAATAAATGGAAAATAAAATAAACCAAACACAACAAACTTTTACATGTAAGACAACCTGATACTAAAGAAAAAAGGGATATTTTCTTTTGAGATATGTTGCTGCCTTTAAATTCAAAATTATCTTGTTTTTTTACCCTAAAAAATATATTTCCTATTTTTCAATGTGAATGAAATGGCATTTTGTTTTCATTTACATTTTAGACACAAAGCTTTTTCAGAATTGTGGTGTAAATATATTATTCAGTGTTCCCCTTAGTTTGAGAAGAAATAACTGTGGACATTTAAAATGTCTAAAAATAAATAAAAAAGCATGTAAATACTAAACGTTGCAGGTTTTGCACACTCACCCCTGCCTGTTGAGGATGCTCTGGGCCTGCTGCTCTATAAACAGATCTCCAGGTGAGATGCCGTAGCGTGTAGAAGGTAGGGATGCTCGGCGGGCGGTGCGAGGAGAGCTCGGCACGGCTGCGATGCTGTATTCTCTGGTGGAGGCGGGGCTTGGCTCCTGGTGGTGCGTGTGCTGTTTTTGTTTAGGTGGATGCTGCTCCTGCATCCTGGATCTAGACGCGACGGAGCGCTCCTGAGCGCCACCTCGGCGATAGTTCTCCATATTCATTGTTCTTTCCCGCTCTGAGAATCTGTTAGGCCTTTCTACGATTGTGGGAGGGGCTTGATGTGAGTGGGCTGGGCTTGCTGTGTCAGCAGGTGCGGGATCTGGATCTGGGTGTGTCGTCATGTAAACCCTACCCACTCCGGAGCGGTACGGCACCTTGGGGTCTCGTACTTGTGTTTCTGTTCGGTCTCTGTCCCGCCTGGCAGCTGTTTGTCGCTCAGAGGTGTCTGCGTCCCGTTTGGACCGGTAGCGGGGTGTGTAATCTGTGTCCGCCTCCTGATCCAGGAGGATGCCATAACGTTCCGACAGCTGACGGCGGCGCTCAGCCTTATAGCGGGCGATGCGCTCAGCCTTCGATGTGAGGCTAGCGGACTCTGCAGGACCGGATGTGGGCGTCGAGGCGGTGGACAACGTTACAGGGTCAACGTAGACCACAACTGGTTCTGGGCGACCAGGACCAAGTCCACCTTTAACTTGAGGTGATCTGTCGGGAACCAAGACTTTCTTCTGTGGTGGCTCCATGTCCTCTCGGCTGTAGCGCCTCACTGTGGTGAATAGTAAAACGTAAACGACATAAGTCAAGAGGCAGACAATAATGTTAATTTGCTCAAAATATGCTGATATAAAAGGGAAAGCATCATGTGCTTTACTAATTTAAATGTGTTTATGTCGATTTAAATCCTTTTTTACAGTGCAGCTTGTAATGCTTACCCATCCCCCGAGGTTCACAGGGGTCTGAGGCGCGGGTGTACCGCGGCGGGTCCTCCTCCAGCATCCTGTTGGACACAAAACCACCGGGCACCAGAGCAGGTGGTGCTTCGCTTTCCATCGCCTCAAGTCGCCGGGCTATCCTCTCTTTCCTATCGACGCCAAAAGTCAGAGTTAGCAACAGAAAACACACAAAATACAAACTTGTTTAAATGTAAACCAAATGTACCTGTTCATGCTAGAATCCTTGGTAACGCCTCTTTCGAAAAATTGTTTCAGTTCTGAAACTAAAAACCACAACGAAGGTTTTTAGAATCATAACAATGCTAATAAGATAGAGGGTGCCAAGTGTAACATAAAAAGGTTAAAAAAAATGACACTGACACATTTTTGTTACTTAGCTTTTGTTCTGAGCATAAAACTCTCTTTAAAAAACATTTATTGTTATTTTTATCGTTATTATTGCTCCCTGTTCTTACATTTAGCTAATTTTTAATAAATGTTAAATTTAAATGTTAAACGTAAACATTAAATCTTCAATATAAATGTGTAAATCTAAATGTAAAAGTTAAATCTTAAATGTTAAATGTTAACTGATAAAGTTTACATATAGGAATTTCAGAATGGAAAACAGCCTTTGCAGTTTGTGTGTGGCTTTTGTTGTGATGTCATCAACCTGCGACAAAAGCTAGCACTGCTAATGCTGCTAACGCTAACACTGCTGAAGATGGAATTTAAAATCTAAATTTTAAATGTGTTCATTGTAAACAATATGGATGGAACCCGCAACTGCAAGGTTTGATGTCTTGTAAGGAAGCGTTAGAAACATTAGCAGCATTAGCGGCATTAGCAGTGTTAGCAGCATTAGCAGTATTAGCAGCATTATCGGTATTAGCAGTGTTAGCAGCATTAGCGGTTGCTTTTGTTTCAGGATGATGACATCCTAACAGTAGCCACGAATAAACAGCAAAGGCTGCAATTGCATGAGATTAAAAGAACAGCTCAGTCTGAGCATCGGTGCTGCGTCTGCAGTGATGCGGACGCTGTACCGGTCCGTCGTGGTGAAGAGAGAGCTGAGTAGAAGGCGAAGCTCTCGATTTACCGGTCGGTCTACGTTCCTACCCTCATCTATGGTCACGAGATTTGGGTCGTGACC
>JARVJO010000431.1:21014305-21045687 GCA_031762555.1 Cynodonichthys magdalenae | reverse complement strand
TGATTGGCTGATTAGAAATTAAGTGTTAACGAGCAGTTGGACAGGTGTACCTAATAAAGTGGCCGGTGAGTGTATGTCTGAGAAACACATAATATTGCCCCTTTAATAAAAAAAAGTTCTGATCAGCTATATAGTCATAAACCCCTCTATCAAATTAGAATGGACCGGTCTGGAAGCTGGAGAGGGGGGGGCGGGGGGGGTGTAAAACACCTCATTTGGATTTAAAGAGACAGCTTCAAAACAAGTTCATCTGAGACATACCTTAGAAAAAAAGTAAAAGAGGGGCTTGTGGAGTTACAATAAGGAGGAATTCAGACCAAAGCCTTGCAGTTCCACTTTGTATAGACCCCAAATGAAGGATTTAAAGGTGAAAAAGAAGGATTTAAAAGCAGGATATATTTACTTTAAGTCATTTTGATATCATGAGCAGTTGCAGAGATGCGTATTAATTAATCAGAAAGAGCCCTGGAAAATCCGTTTGTATTTTGACATAATTTAAAAGAGGAAACCTCAAACCGTATTTTGATATTGGGATTTATCTGCTTGTATTGAAAGTAACTTTGCTACAGCACAAGAAAAGTAGCAAAAAATTTCTTTAGAACCATATTTTGGACATTTCATTGAAGGGACCCATAGATAAGACATTTGCTTTGAAAGAATCAGATCATCCAGAATTTTTCGATCAATCATGATACCACCTTGTGACTTAATCCTCCGTTTTATGTAACGGGTCACCTTTTTGCTTGTTTATTCATCTAAACCAGAGGCTGCCAAACTTCTTAGCCTAAAAAACTCTGAAATTTGCAGTCCTAATCATTGCTCATTTAAATACACAAATGTTGGTCATAAACTGAAAATCAAGAGTAAAGCACCGCTAATAAAATTATTAAAGTAGGATGTAAGAACAAAAGAATTTGGTCACACTTTGGTCACACAACTGAGACTGTACGGAGTTGGTATCGCTTTTGTAGTGACAACATCTTCTAGGAAGGCTTTCTACAGAATTCTGGATAAAAGTTGGAATAGATAAAATCATTTTCTCAAAGTGTTGCCTCAAACTTGGAAGCATAACATGGTCCAGAATATCTTGGTGTGCCGAACATATTCCTGGACACAAGAGCATGAGCCCAAACCCTGACTGAATCACTTGAATTCAACTATTACCAGATGTGGCTAAATACTTATAGCAATGCAGTTTTATTCATATTATCACAGCAGTTTGTTCAATAGTCTAAAACGATTGTGTTAAAAATGTGCTATTATGGAAAAAACACTAGAAACATTAGATCCCGTATAGTAAAACATGAGATCACGTGATCATGGTAAAACTGTCCAAAATCACATGTGAAAGACATGCAAAACATGTCTTTCACATGTGTTATTAATGACTTTTGCTGTGATATATCGTATAAACTTTTTTGTTTTTGTGCAGTTTGTATCAAAAACAAAAAGTGTCTCAATTGTGAATTTATTTGAGTGTAGCACTTACATTTGGTTTTAGTCACAACGTAGTTTTAAAATGGTACCACTGACCAAGTTTTCATCATTTTAACAGAAAAACAAGAAGTATTTCACCCTTGCACACAACACTGACTTGCTGTGGAGTGGAAAAAAGCCATTTTCTATTCTCACCTGAGAGAGATGATTTCTGCTCATCTTGCAACACTGCCTCTTCAGTTCCCCGCTGTGAATGTGTGACCTCTTGATTGTTCTCCTTGTCTTCCTGCGGTACTGCGTGGAGGTCTTCCACTTCCTTGCCCTCCCCCTCTGCCTCCCCCTCCCCAGAGTCAGTACTCCGGATGCTCAGACGCCTCACCCGACATATAACATCCACTTCTCTCATTCGGGCGATCCGTTCGACCGCCACGTGACCTGGAGAAACAGCCAGTTTGTTCTGCAATGCTTCTATTCGCTGGGAGGGGCCTCTGGTCCTCCTCTCCCCCTCCAAGCTTAGAGATAACCTTCGGTCTAGGTTTGGGGGAACTGAGAGCGGCAGTCTATCTGGCGGAAACTCGGGCAATCCAGGATGGTCTCGCCCTGAATGAGTTCGTAGTCCAAACCTAAGTTCTGGGACGGAAACAGACTTTTTTTCTATTTCTTTCCTGCCTCTTGGCAAAGTGTTGCTTTGCCCCTCACATTTTGCTACAAATTTCTTTTTGCCTGCATCCCGTGTGTCAACTGAATTGTTTTTTTCCTCTTCTAAGTCTAGATTTTTAGTTACAGTTTCATTAACACATGGTTCCTCCGTGACTTCTAAGGTTGCAGGCTGGTCAATTTGTAATGTGGGTGCAGAGGAAGAATCATCAGGAGATCGATTTTCAGGTTTGCTTTCAGCAGGGTTATTCGTGCACGAACTGTCTGAGCTTTCTGTCTGAGCAGTTTCTGTTTTTTCACTGTCTCCTTGCGTCAGTGAGTGTTGCTCCGTTGTTTCTACAGGCAAGTCAGGCCCTGATGAATTTAACGTTGAGTCGTTTAGCTCCTCAGATTTTGAGTCTTCTGCTGGACTTTCTAATGCAGCACATTGGGGAGGACTTCCATTTTGATTGGCTGAGCTGTCTGAGCTGTTCTCCTCGTGAAGTGGAGGCAACGGACCCTGTCTCATCTGATTCTCAAGCTCACGTTTACAAATAGGACACTCCTCCCCAGAGTCAACACCAAGATCTTGAGGAGGCTCCAAGTCACTGGTTCTAGAATGGCCTGCGGACGATCTGTTGGCATCTGTCGGATCTTTAGATTGACGCAGAGTTTGGCATATGTCCTCGTAATCTGGAGGACTGGTAAGTGTAGAGGCATCCTGCATGGGCTGTCGATCTGCCCAAGGGACCTCGGCTGCTGTGCTGTGCGTCGTTGGGCTGAAGTCACAAAGCGGCATCTCGATAGGCTCATCTGGCAGGTCTAGTTTCACCGTCCTGCCATCGTTGCTCCTTCTGCGTGAAAGATGTGCAACAACCCTGTATTCTCTGAATCCTGTCTCTCTTGGTGGGACTGGGAGTTCTTCTCTAAGCTGTTTGCTGAAGGTCACTGACTTGGTTGCAGGCCTAGAGAAGGCGCTCTTTACCTCTCTGTATTCAGGGTCAACAGACCAGCTTACCGCACTGCGTCTAAGGCTGCTGGGCTTGTTGAGAGGTTCTGAAGTAAGACGGATTTTGATGCGCTCTGGTATTTGAACTGAGCCATTGGGGACTTTATTGCCGGCAGTGCCTAGCTCTAAGATGTCTTTGTAGGCCTCATTGAGGTCCTCTATGCACTTGTCAACACTTGGTTGTTTGCTGGCCTGTTGCTGCTGTTGATCCTGAATTTCTTTTTTGATGGTCTCAAGTTCTTTGACAGCATCCCACGGTCTCTGCACTGTGGGTTTGATCAAAAATGGTTCAAATGGCTCCTGCCCACTGTTTGCTGGTTTGGTCTCCTCCACATTTCCTGAGGGTGGTACTGCTGGATCCTGAGCTGTACTCTTGTTCAGCTGGCTGGAGAAGGTGGAGGTCAGAGAGAATGCGCTGTTGCTTGACAGTTTCAGGCTTTTGACTCCCTTTATTGGGAAAGTGAATGCAGCGCCCACTAAGCCACTGCTGTCCGCTGCAACATCAGTGTCAGGAAGGATGGGGTCTTGTTGTGCTTCCTTGTTCTCAGGGCTGGGTTTTCGAGCTTCTGGGCTAGTTTGTGTCTCCTGATCTCGATACTGGTTTGCAGGCCAAGTTCCTGACAGCTTCAACTCCTTGTAATGATTTATCTTAGGGGGTCTACAGGGTAATCTTTTAAACATTTTGCTGCTCGCTCTGCTGCTTGTTTTGCTGCTTGCTATGCTGCCAGTTAGAGCCTGCAGCTCAGCTTCAGCTGATGATGTGCTTTGGAGACTTTGGTTTGTTAAATGACCAGTTTTGTTGTCACTAGGACTGCTTGCTGGGTCTGGTGACTTTTCATTGTTGTTATTCTGGTCACGGATCATTACAGTTGGCTGAGGGGTAACAGGGACAGACACCAAACAAAAAATGGTTTCACTGAGTCTCTTTTTTAGATTTTTGGATTTGTCTTTCTCTGGTGGTTCATGTTGTTCGACTTTCTTTACCTCTGTCATTGTTTCAGAGACACCCTGGTCAGCCGGTTTACATGGAGGTGGTGGTGGTTTTCCAAGAAAAGATGAGGGAAAAATATGACTACGAGTATGTTCAGGACCTACGCTTTCGCTTTTTTTAATACCCCTGTTGCACCGTCGATTACTGCTGTCACTGTCATTGAGAGCTGTTTTGTTGGTTTCAGTGTTGGGAGCTGGCACCTGCTGGGGAGGAAAGGCACTATCATGTGTAGATTGTCCTAGAGTCTTAGCAGACGGAATCTCCTTGCTGATGTTTCGGATTTTGTCTGAGTCAGTGAGAGAGTTCCCGCTAGGCCCTCCTGAGATTTGCTTCACTCTTGGGTCCTCAATGGATAATTGACGAGCCAGACTAGGTTGTTCTTCCAGTGAATGTACCTGTTTCCGGTAGGACGCACTACGTTCTTGATAATGTTCCAACCACAAGCCACTGCTCTGTCTGGATAGCCACCTTCCAGGATCTGACATGGGCATTTGCAAAGCTTCTGCCCTCCATCTTAAGTTTGCCAATTCATTGCGGTGGATTGAAACTCCTCTCGGGGGTGGGGCTCTCCTGTATGAAGGGGGTGGAATGTAGCCAGGAGGCTCCATTCCAGTGATGGCAGAGTGTTGTGCGAAATAGTCATGTTTCAGCTCCCCACCCCTTCGATAATAGATAGACCTGTCTTTTTGTTTGGCACCCTGCTCTATGGCAAGCATTTCTGCACTACCCCTTGTCTGCTGGTGTATCTCATATGACGGAGGCTTCAAAGGCCTGCTGAACCTGGGCTTTGGTAAAAGTGCAACATGGCTGCTCGGGCCAATATTCCTACCCCAACCGTTTCTTCCACCTCCATAGACATATCTACTATAAGGCCCAGAGAAAACAGTGCTATTTAACCTTTGCCTATCAGGTAGGCTAGGTCTGGATGGTATGAGCTCTCTACAGTCGTTTCCATCAGGTGACAAAACTCTGGGGAGTGACTGAGACTTTGCTTTAACTCTAGGGTGGAAAAAGGCCTCCGGTGTCCTCAGGCGGTACTGGTCCTTAGCCCACCTTTCCCCATCCCCATCTGACAGCTGCCTTCCCATGCCCACAGCAGGCCTCCACTCCTCTGTACCCAGGCTTTGGCACTTCCTCTCCCCAGTCACCCTTAGCTGACCAGGGCCTGCATCTGGGTCCCTTAACCAGGAAATGTCCTCCCATAGCTGCTGCGCTTGCCTCTCTGCCCTGTATTCCTCTGCTGTCATCAGGGCCTGGGGCCTCCATGCTCCAGCGGTGGCCCTCAGTTCTCTGCCGTCAGCGTAGTCCAGCAGGATGCTGAAGTCCTGGCCTCGCCTCCGCCAGTAGGAAATATCCCGCTCATCATAGCTGAGTGGCTCTGAGTAAGTCAAACTAGGAACATCATAGAACCTGTAATGACAAAAATGTGTAGTTTTAATGAGATGGTTGCAGCTTTAACAGATAGAGTGTCTCAGAGATACAATTAGGTTAATGCTTCCAAAGCTCTCGGTTAGTTTTATGTCAGCTTTAATCTACTTTTTTTTTCCTCTAAAATGTTGGCACATGTAAAAACCACCCATAAAGTTTTAATGACAACATACCAATCTCTCAGGTTTTCTCATTGTTAAAGATGAAAAATGACATGTCCAAGTCAGCAGCGAGCAAGCGTTTCAGCTGGGGCCATATTGGCTTTCCAATACAACTTAATCAAGACAAGCCAGCACACATGAGACAGATGTGCTTAAGTCAGCGACTTCAGACTTCCTTAAAGACATCATGAAATTGTGATGCTACTGCAATATGATCTGCATAATAAATTATGCCCACCCCATCTTGAAAACTGGTCATCTGGCCAGCGACTGAGGGTCTTAAAATCTGTGCACTGTAAATCCATCCACTTACCTGATCTGATGTAAAAGCATAAGTGTCTTTATTTATGTATTTATTTGATCACATCACTGACCTTAAAAAAATGAATCACTGCTCCTTCAGGAAAAAACAGAATGAGCTACATACTTTTAACATTAAGTAATGCATCCATTAAAGTGTTTTTTTACTATATATGTGCAGTATTTATTCTGTTTTTATAATGAAAAGGGCCAGGTTTATAATAGTGGTTCCACAATAAAGCAGGAGATGATGGAGTGAGTGATTAAAGAGGGTTTCCATGAAATGAACACACAAAAACACACAATTAACATTTCATTGCAATAAAAGAAAATTAAAAATAGGGGTAAGTATTGATACTACTGATACTAATGTAAGTACCGGATCAGATCAATACTAGATCTTGATGATATTGATTATTTTTAATACATTTTATTTGCTCCACTAACTTGTTTTTTCACAAAAAAGTGAAAAATAAAGTCAGTACTGTAGAGTCTTCCAATTGTTGGCTTTAGTCATTAGTCGTCTATATCGTGCCCGTGTGCTATGGAAATTATATTATGTTGTGTTGTTGGTGTCAATATGTTTATCTTTTTGTTACATTGTTGCTTCTTTCTTTTTTGCACTGACTCTTTTTTCATACAGTTTTATGTAGTAGAATGTAATAAAATAATTATTTTTATTACTTTTTTACTGGTACATCATTTTATTTTGTTGTAGTTAGTTAATACAAAACATTTTTTTTTTTGCCTAAAATCTTTGTTCTGTATTTTATCATAATCAACTAACTTAAGGCAAAATAAAAAAAAGTATTACATTAACTTGACAAGTATTGGTATCGGTATCATATCATATCATACTGTACTGTACTGTGTCACATCGTATCATACCGTACTGTACCATAGTGTATCATACTCTATCGTATCGTATCGTATCTGAATTGGAATTGAAATCGATGATAAGTTTAACTTTCTGATGTTTTTCCCAAACATGTTTTTGTTTGTATAGGAGAGGAAATGTTGCCATATCCTCACCAGGTCATCCTGTCCTCATGACATTTTGTTATAATCAGATTGGGAGTAAGGCCTTTTATTGCTTTTACAAACTTTAAATGCAGTCATTTCATTAAGACTAAACTGACAATCGCATTTTCCTCATTGTGTAAAAACCCCTCATATAACTGAAGCTTCCTCAAATATCTGCATTGCACAAAAGCCCTGTTAGTCAATGTACTCCTTCATTTAAGCAGCAAAGTCAATGGATCATCCTCAGCAGCATATGCTACTGTATGGCTGAGGGGAGCTGCGCTGTGCACACTTGCCCAGCAACATGCTTACATCACTGAGCACGTGCTGGGTGTGATTCAGTGTGCCAGTGTTTACAGTGGAGTGATTACACGCCTGTCTTCAGGCATGTTCCTCCAGTTTGCTCACCAACTAATGCTGCTGTTTACATCTGCCCGCCCGGTGGAGGCTGAGGAAACCGTGCCGGAGCGGGAGCGGGCAACCGCAGAGACGTAAGCTACGTCTCCAACAACTCAAGGCACCTTTCCTATTTCCTCACACTCCAGCTCCAGAGATGTCAGTGGTGCTGCTGCAGCCACTCTTCTGCAGCTCTGTGAGGAGGGGAAGAGAAGAGAAGAGATGGGAGGGAGAGAAAAAAAAATCCTGCGCAGTGCAGACTCAGTTTTGCATGCAATACTGACGGGCCCCGGTTAGAAGAGGTTAGAGAGAGTAAAGAGAAGGTAAAGGGGTGTGGGGGGGCTGCAAAAGAGAGAAGAAAAACACTCACCCACTGTCTGTTGCGAGAGAATCACCCAAGGGCTGAACATCACCTAGGATACCAATACCGACTTCTTTTCTCCTTAGAATCCTTTCCCCACTCTCGTTGTCTGTGGCAGGGTAAGCCTTCACCAGAGCCTGCCTGGTGCCATAGATGCCTGTGATGGAAGTGGGCTCCCTGTCCGCCTCGTACCCGTTCAGGGCCCCCCGGCCAGCCCTGTTGTCCACAAGTTCACGCTGGCAGTCGGCAGGGCGCTTCTCGTAAGGCGTGGCAGACGGGGGGCCGCTCTTGGGCAGTTTGTATCCGTGAGAAATGAGGAGGTCCTCCACGCTGTACATGGTGGCGTCTCTCTCACTTGGGGGGCGGGAGGGCAAAGGTGGGTGTGTTGCCTTATGCGCAGTGCTGCTGGTGGAGGCTGGAGCACGGATGCTCAGCAGAGGCCATTACTGAGGAGAGAACAGGGAGGCAACTTGAAAACAGCATGCAGCAAAACCTCAACCGCTGTTATTTTTAAAAAGATGATTCGCAGAAAACCAGTGTTTGTGTCTCTTTTCAGAACCGGAATTGTTTCGGCACACGCTGTTCCAAACGCCTGCTTTAAACGATTAGAGGTTCTCATTGTGCAGCAAGAAATCAAACATAACCGGGTCACTCTGAACTATCACTTGGTGCAGTTTGAATGAATTCACTCCAGTTGCTTTCCAGATTCATTGATTTGCAATTCTGAAATGCGGGTAAAAAAAAACTTAAACTCATTGTAAACAAAACAATCAACCTCATGGAAGTTTGAGTCACGCAGTGAGTTTACAGTTTGACTTATTTTTGATCACTTTAACTGCTTTTTAAAGTAAACACGTTGTTGGCATCCGATTATAAATTTAAAAAAATATCACTGTATTGACACATTACCCACTGATATGGCAAATAAAAAAGTTTTATTTATTTTATTAATGTTGTACCATTAAAATAAGTTTAAAACAAACAAATAAGTTTCACTTGTTCATTATGATAAATAAAAACATTTATTTGTTGTTTATTCCAGTTGAAGAAACTCCAGACAACAATTTAGACCATTTAATTTTTTATCTGTGTTGTGAAAAGTACGTTTCCTGAAAATGGAACCTAAGGAAAGTATTTTATATAATAAACAACACAGAATCCAAAAAATGTTTACGGTTTCTCTGAAAGACCCCAGCTTTTAAATAAAAAGTCAGCGTGGATTTGTTAGTTTTGTAACTCCAGCTGATGATTTTTTTTGTTTGTCCTTTTGTACTTAAAGTTTATCACTGCAATGCCATAAAGATTGAAAACGTCTTTATTCGCCTACAAAAACAGCCAAAGTGGCTAAAAAACAGGTCAAAAGTGAAACTTGTTGCCGTAATCAATCATGAAACTCAAGCTTCCGTTCGGTTTTTCTTGAATTCAGCCAGGTGTTTTGTTTACACTGTGTGCAGACCCGCATTTCCGAATTGCAGATTAGTTTATTTGTAAAACTTCTGGAATAAATGCCTACAAACTGCATGGTTTGCTTTTTATGTTTCTGATGCTAAATAAGTTCTATTCTGTAAAAGTACAGCTGATCCTGCAGCTTCAGAAATAAAAACAAAATCATGTTGGGCACAAAAAACAGTCAAAACCATTAATGTTGAATAATGACAGTAATGTTTACCTTCATGTTTTCACTGCTGAATAATGAATATCTGATTCGGCTTTAAGTGTAGAAAATAAAATGTTTTATAATTTTTTTTTCTGAATACCTGTTTGTGTGATGTATGAATGCAGGAGCAGGCCTGCCTGCCTGATGTATTAATTAGTGCTGTAACAGTGTTCTGCCTGGAGGTGACAGTTGTCTTATAGCGCTGTAACACATCGATCAAAGGCTTTGCACATGTTTGCATCCAGAGACTTAAAGAGTGGATTCGTTTACATTTTCCATTAGGAATGTGACACTTAAACGGAGCCAAATCTAAGCCTGTTGAGTTAAAGCAGGCCGCCACAAATCAGTGGAGGTTTGCGTGAAACTTTGTCAAGATTGATCTTCTGCTCGCATTTATTTCCTCACCTCAAACTCCTGTTCTATTAATGTTTCTGCCTATATTTGTGGACAGTGTCGGTGCGATTGAACTTATCTGAAAGTGATACAGAGACATGCAGACAGATTAATGCCCGGCACCGCAGATTACAGACGAAGCAACGTTAAACTCCACCTCCTCTGTGCACCAGAGCGCCTGCTGTCCACCACTTTCATTCATCTCAAGATTTAAAGCTCTTATTGTTGCTATCATTCTGGGATTTTTCATGAGTTCACTTGGATTTTCTCAAAAGCAGTTAAACATTAATTTTTTTTATGTTGAACATTATTACTACTTGAAGGATTGCATTTTTGCAGCTGTAGCAATAAAATCTGCGAAAAAGTTCATGAGATTTTTTGCTAACAGACTGAGGTGATACCAACAATCAGGGCCAATTTGGTGCCCTAGGCAAGATTTTAGGAGGTTGCCCCTTGTTTCTAAATCCCACTGCCAATTTATAAACATTTACATCCCAAATAGTTTTGTCTTTGTTATTATTTTTTATCTTTAAAAACCATGTTTTTCAATTAAAATAGTTAACAATATAATTAATTTGAAAACAGAATACAAGAAGTCTACCTCCGTGGAGTGAAGCAGCTCTAGGGGGGTCCAGGGGTATACTCCCCTGGAAAATGTAGTCAAAGATTTACTTAAAACTTTTTTATTGGTTCAACGTATTTGTTTAAGAGAATGATGAATGTTAGTTTGTTAAAGAAATATGAAATTTTATTATGTGTATTCATAAAAGCTGCTGTTTAAGAAGAAGTTGATGTTTTTGTTTTGTTTTGTTACTTGAACATTATTATTGTTTGAATTTATTTTTTGGAAAATAGGGGCAGATATTATATGATTTGTTCCTCTTTCTGCTGCCTTTCATTTTATTTGTGATACATATTTTTTGTGGTACATAGAATTCATTTTGTTTTTAATGAATGAATAAATAAATATTTTTCCAGCTTTTAAAGAGCATTTCCTAAATTTTTGACATTAATAACAAAAATATTATAAAACACCTCATGTAGTAACAAAGCAGCTGAGAAACTTGTCAAACAAGTTGCCAATATAAACTTGAGTAAACAGTGATTATTCTAAGGAATCTGATAAAAAGTTCAAAAAATATTTTTTTTCGTCCCTCATTTGTGGCGCCCCTAGATGGATGAGGTTTGTAGCGTTTGCCTACACTGCCTACGCCACGGAGTTTTGAGTAAACATATGATTAAGTGTGAATATTTTAAGGATGATGCTCAGCTACCAACACATTAAATTTTAGCTCAGTTTTCAGAAAATTGACAGAGATAGCCATTGTTGTGTTTCTAAAGGTCAGCTGGCGGCCATCTTGAATTTGGCTGATTTATCTGTAAAAAGTCCGATTGTCTGAGTTAAATTGTTTATTTTTGTCTTAGTTTGCTGAGATTAGTTGTGTTAGCCAGATTAAATCAAATTAAACCTGAAAGTTAATCAGTTGTAGAAGTTCATTCATAAATTAGAGAGTTTCATTTAAACTCATCCTGTGGCTTATGAGAAATGTTGCAAATTTGTATCAAAGTGATTATCCATCAGCATGTATTACTTATTTTAAAACTTCTTAATTGGAACATATATTGACAGAAACTGGACTTCAAATTGTTTTCTTTGCAAACTGATCTGTTTGTTTTCACTTTATAAAGATTTACCACACATTTCGGCTCCTCTGGAGTCCCAGCCCTACATGCTTTTAAATGTTTTCCTGCTGGTTTTACCAGATGGGTCAGTAAATGGTTTCTGCAGAACATGATGATCTAAAAACTGCAGGTCAGACAGTCCTGAGGAGCAGGATTGTTTTATTTTAAAAGTGCTGCAATGTAGAGCTGTTATTTATTTTATGCCTCTATCCCAGTTCTAAACCTGGTTTGTTCTATTTAGAGCTGCAGACTGAATCCTGCTGTTATCATATGAGAGGACAGATCATCAGTTCATCACAGAACAGACAAATAGACCAAACAGTCCTTCATCATATAATCAACCTAAAGTCCTCACTGACGTGACCGTGAGGACAAATGTCCTTAAAACAAGATTTACCAACTAAGGTATTTCTTCTTTTTATGCCAAACATCATTAAAAATGATTCAACATCACACATGAGTATGGGTGGGTCTCTTTATCAGAAAATTCAAGTTTAATATCTTGTTACTTTTTGTCATTTGCAATCAGACAGTCTGTCACTAACACTGTGAGCATATTTACTTATTGTAACAAAAATCAGGCAGAAAAGGTGAAAAGCTGAAACTGTATTTGACAATTTTGCATTAAAAGAACTGCATTGATGACTCTGATTATTACTGATTTATTTTGCAGCTCATAAATCGACTTTACCTTCATTCATAATCAACTAAGTCAATTTTGCAGCTCTAAGCTGAGTTTTGTCTTGCAAAAATTTAAATGAAAGCAGCTTAATCTTTGAGGTTATAAATAAGTTTTATCACATTAAGTGATGTGGGATGCTGAAGACAACACCGAAACGGAACTCTGAAACAAGTCAGAAAACACCAGAACTAAAGCCCAAACATCGACTAATTAAAGCAGAAATCAGCTTTAACTGAACCTAAATCCAGATAACTTTAGATTCAGTGCAAAATGTGTTTTCTCCTCTGCTCCTCTTGACCTTACAGTGACCTTAACGTTTCTCCCTCCATAACTTTGCCCACTGGTTTGCAGTTTGGAGTCGTCCCCTGATGTTGGACTTTTTTCACTGCAATGCCTAAAACCCACCATCAAGCAGCCTGGAGATAATTAATACAGTCCAGATGTACATGAAGCTCAGCAGAAAATCTCCACTGACCACATTTTCAAGGACAACACATGAGAAAAAATATAAAAAGACAGTCGCGCTACAGAGCCAAAAATAACATTAAAAAAAATCACAGAGCGTGCTGGAATCAGTCCTCCTAACTTTTTAATGTGCACTTTGAAAACATAAATAAATGAAAAATGCAGAGAAACAAAATCCACTCCGAGCTAATCGATAAAAAAGCTTTGTTCACAAAACCCCGCATGGCTCCTTTTATTTTTGACAAGGTCACAGCTTCAAATGATGGCAGAGGAAACTACGGCACATGAAGCCTCTTTTTTTGCATAGCAACAACAAAAAAAACTACCACAAGTCGCCACGGCGCGGACGCCTCCTGACACGTGCAAACACGAGTGTGCTGAACTTCTGACTCGACTCATCTTAAAGCTGCTCGCTGCATCATTTATAAACTCTTAATTAAGAGTTTATTTACATTAATCCTGACAGTTTCTTTGTGCTTCCACTGTCAACTTTTATGCACAGCCTTAAAACTCTGATTCTGCTCTTAAATAAATTCATATTATTATTTGAATAAACTGGGTCCAAAACAAGCATCCCAGAGAAACAGGAGGCCCAGAAAACTGCATGCACAGGTAGTGGCCACTGTAACACATCAGCACTAGCAGGCAGCACCACCCTAACTGCTAAAGGGAGTGTACCTACATCTTTACCTAGTGACAGGGAGAGCAGGCTAATCACAGGAAGGCTGCCTCTGCAAACTCATTTAAAGCACAAGTTTTTAATCAAGAGCCCCCCTCTGTTAACTAAAACCCACCCTCTGAACACATAACTGCATGAATGAAGAATGAATTGCACAGTTATCCATAAAACATCACTGTTGTGATTGATACATCATGCATTATAGATACAGCATGACCTAGCCTCCCTCCAGCCAGTGTTAAATAGCACAAACATGACAGCTATTATGTGATATATTTTTAGAAAACAGCCCTAAATATCTGCCGCAAGTCTGCGCCTAAAGGCTGCACGCCCTGCAAGTTGAAAATACAGTCAGGGTTTGGACGAAGCGTCACCCCGCTGCAAAAATGTCCAGCGGCAGAGAGAGCGCGCGCACATCTCCTGCATCCCCCCCCCTCAGCATCAGCACCAGCAGCAGCCGGGGGTTTGCGTGTGTGGAGGGGTTGGGAGGCAGGAGACGTGCGGCTCGCCGACACATTCTGAGGTGTGCGCAGGTTAACCAGCGGTGTTTGCAGATGTGTCGACCAGGAGCCCCCCGCTGCCGCCGCCCGCCGTCCATGTGAAGCTTTAAACACGGAGAAGAAATAGAAGAGAAAAAAAAAACAAGAACTAGAAAAAAGACCGCTCCCTAAAATAAAAACCTGAGCAAACACACGAGGAAACATGCAGCAGATAGAGCAAACAGTAATAAAAAAAGGGCGTGTGTCGGCCGGAGAGATGCGTACCTGGGAAGATGCTCGTCCCCCTGCGCCCAGCTTCAGCTGCTGTGCACGGAGCCTGAGCCGAGCATGCCGATTGGTAGGCAGAGACGCGCTGGTTGCTGGCTGCCTGGACTGGGCTCTCCTCACTCCAGCTGAGGTGGGGTGGGCTCCTCGAATGCAGAAGGGATGTCAGAATGGTTTCTTCCGATCTGTTTCTCTGAACTTTCCCCTTTTTTTCATAGCAACAGTCATATTTTTCTTCATTCATCCTCACATGTTGACTTGAATGACAACTACAGACCTGTATGGCAAGCAGTTTGGGTATTTATTCCATATAGCCTTTATCTTTATCTAATTTGACTTTGCTGAACTTATTTGGTTACTACTTTAATGTTCCAGCTAGTGCAACAAGCAATGATGGATGGTTGGTTGGTTGGTTGGATGGATGGATGGATGGATGGATGGACAAATGCTCTTTAGAAGCATTTTTTAACCAACTAATTCAAGCAAAAATCACAGCCGTTTTGCTGCGCTAAAAGCTCAAAAGTCCCATTAATGAACCAATTGATTATATTTAACACAAAAAGTAATTACATTTGTGTTGGTAGATTATTATTATTTTTTGTAATAATGCTTTTTGGCAATAAATCTTATATCAGGCATCTGATTGGCAGCACCTGGGGGTATCAGAAGCTCTAAAAAAGAGTCAAAAGGCTGTTTGACAGAGAAGATTTAGTCAATTTTTCATGTGTGCAACCCACATACTCAGCTCTACTGCTCATCCCACAAATGCATGTTCCTTACAAATGTGGCATCATTTAAAAGAGAAACAAAGAAACAGAGAGACAACAAAAATGTTTTTAACTCAACTTTCCTAATGTGTATTTCCAGCTGGAAGGTAGCGCGACCCTGTTGCTGCATGACCTGTTCACCTGTTCCCCCATGTTTTGTCTCATGTATGTTTTCTTGAATGGGTGATCTTAACTTAGTTTCATTCTACATTGCATCCCTGATGTTGTGTTGAACGACAAATAAAAGCATATCCATATCCAAATGTACTTACTTTTTGTGCTAAGTTTAGTTGCAGATATGTTGTACTGTAGTCAGCTGCAGCATCAAACTGCTTCAAATGTTAACTTATCAACATAAATTATGCCTAAAAGTCAACCAGTGCTTGTTATATGCTCAACTATCTGCCACAATTTTGACAGTTTTTAAGACACATTTGGTAATTGCTAACAGTCAAAATCGTGGCTACATTGCAAAAATTAGCCATCTAAAACTAAGCCAAAAAAATTAGATTATAGTCTGAATCTTCCCAAATTAACAGGATTAATCATCTAACACGTTAAGTTTCTTATCAGTCTCAAAACAAGATCCAAAATACTGGTTGGTTGGATTTAAGATTGTAAGACTCAGTTATGGACAATTTTTTGCAGTTCACCAGTTGAAGCTTCTTTCAGTTATTTTAATAAATGATGCATCTGACAGAAACCTCACCCAAAATTATTCAACATCACATCTCATCTCGGATTTGTCTCACCTGGATTAGAGGACGATAAGTAAATTTTTTATGTTTATTTTTTATGTTGTCACTCCAGTTCTGAAATAACAGACGGAAGCAGCTGCATCAGAAGTACAGACAAAGGAAATTTTTGTAACTTTAAAAAAGCCACCTGCTGCTGTTTTTCAACCATAAACAGCAGCAGGTTTATTTCTTTTTACTCTGGGAAGGTTTTATTTATAAAATAAAGTACACAGAGAAAAGTTTGTTTTTGTCATTTTCGAAGCGTTTCTGAACAAGTCAGCAGTTATTTGCTTTTTCTCATATTTTTTTAATATATTTTGCTGATAAATAAGATGAGCTCACCAGTAAAAAATAAATAAAAAAATCTATAGAGTCTGAGAATGTTTAAGAATAGTCGCAACATTCTGCACTTTGTCACATGCATGTGGATGTTTCTGGAGATTGTCACACACCGCTGCAAGGCTGACATTTTCTCTAATCAACAGCACTTATTTAGAGCCCATATGGTGTAAAGAGGGTGTTACAGACGCTGATATTTCAGGGAGAAATCAGTCTATTTAACCCAGAGACACTCAGTGGAGAAAATAGAGGTGTTCTTGATGTTTGCTGAGAAAAATGGTCTGAACTAAACCATTTCAGAGACCTCAAAAAGCTGAACTATTCACACAGATATTTATTTTCTCACCTCTCTGATGCACAAAACAGAGTTGGATTAAATGCAAACACTGATGGTTCCATACGGCAATACTTTAAAAAATGTTTACTTTTTCTGCGATTTCATCACTATCAGACCCAGCAAACAGCGCAGTGAGAACTTTAAAATTGCTCCTTCAAGAGAAAGTTTATATTCTTATTTATTGCATTTGTGGGAAGAATAAAATTTAAAAAATGCTGTTCATGCTTGCATACTGCTCCCCAGACCTTTTACACTGCAGATGTTTTTTCTGTGAACAATCATAAGTCAGATGTCAAGGACATTTATTGTTTTCAGCCTGAAGGTCACTGCTGAGCTTCATCCTCTTCATCATCATCTGCTTTCACTGAAGCACATCACAACGACTCTGAAATCTTTTAAAACTCCACAGTCGTCTGACAACATCCTGTTTAAACACACATTAACAAACACTGGCTTGTTTAAAACACACACACAAAAACACACACTCTGCCCTCTTGCTGTCCCCAGCCCCGGTTGCCTTGGAGACAGCTGAGATGGGGACCCCATCTCATTACACCCCGACAGGGTTGTGAGAGGCTAAAAGAGGAAGTTTGGGATCTTTGTCGCCATCTAGTGGCTAAAATGAAGATTTTTATTATCATTTTAATAAAGCCAGATTCTGCCTGGTAACTCAATCTGCTGACTTCTCTGGATGCAGACAGTCAACTCTGAATTTGTAATGAGAAGCTCCACAGTGTGAGGTCTCACAGCAGAGGAGGAGGAGAAGTTAATGGGAACTTTTAGCTGACTAATAGCTGGGGGGAAATTGGTTGTGAAAATTAGAGCTTTTTTACTACAATAAAACAAACTTCAAAGTTTTATGAGTAAATTATTTAAGTTGGTTTCCACTTTTACCTTAAAAAATGTACAGTTTAAGACTATTATTGGCTGAATAAATGCACCTGTTTTTTCCTTATGGTGTAATCCACCACACTGTATGGATAACTGTGCTTGAACACTAATCATGCAATCTTTATCTATTTCAGCCAATTTTATTTTTCATTTTATTCTTAATCTATTACTGTTCTGTTAGATAACACGTCTAAATCTTAATCAGTTTGAAGGATTCTCATTAAATTAAAAGGAGAAATAAGTGGAAGGAATGTGCTGAAAAGTATTTAGAGCCGACTGAAAACAACAGATGTTTGTTTGATGTGAGATAATATTGTGTTCATGTGAGATTTAGAGGACGAAATTGGTCACTTTGGGCAGCTTAAGCTCTGATTGCTCCGTTTTTCAACTGAAGTTCTGCTTTTTCTGTGGGTTAATTGGAAAACAAGGCCACAAAGTACGTATACTGCAACATAAAAGAGGTGTAGGTGGGTTGTAATTCATCCTATTTTAATTTGATTACCTGTCACTGCAGCTTTCTTTATGTTGCAGATGAAGATAACTTGGGCTGTTTATCTTTAGCTCAGTGAAACTGTTCATTACTTGTATAGGTTTTGTTTAAACTTAGATTAAAATGCATTATTTTTCATTAAAATAAATATGGGGAAAGCCTTTTATCAGCTCTTAGATTGCTTTGACTCAGATCTGGTTTTGCTCTTGTGTGGTTCAAGCGTGACCTCAAGAGACGTCATGAAGTCAAAATGGAAAAGTTATGTGTAAAATAAGATGATTTAACTCTCAGCAGTGCTTTTCTATTTGACTTTATCAGTCTCTCCTCTTTCCATTGTTGCATCAGTTCATTAAAATGTGCAGACGCTGCTGTCTGCAGGGTTTCAATCAGGTTATAGTCTAGACCTGGACAGGATCAGTGCAACACCTTGATTCTTCTCTATTTTTAGCCGTTCTGCTGCAGGGTACTTGCTGGGTTTGGGATCATTGTTTTGTTGCATCGTGACCCAGAATGGTCCAAGCTTCAGCTGTCGGATAACTTCACATTTAACTAAAATCTGTTAGTCTTCAGAGGAGTTCACGATCAGCGTAAGGTCGATCACTGTAAAATGCTGCTTAGTTTCATTCATAACGCTGTGAGTTATGAGTAAGCAAATTGTTCCAAAAGATTTGTTTCATTTAAATGAAACATTTCAAGCCAAAGTCATGCTGCATGTTCTTTTAGACTGAGGGCCACATCATGGTTGTAATTAACTTCAACGTTTCGTTACGTTCCTCGTCTCTCTGCTACAGCTGAGCAAAAAATAATTGAGCTCTACATGGTGTTTCCTGCATAGAAACAGCGTTTTAACGCGTTCTCTAATAAACACAGAGAAGTACTGCGTGTACGACTGAGTGAATGTGAAATAAATACTAAAGAAATGCTTTCCGGAATTCCCATTGGCGTTTAATTTAAATTTAATCAAATGGGAAATTCCCACTTCCCAGTACAACTGGGCTGCAGCAAAAATTACCCAGCAAATATTCTGTGAAAAGGTGATTTAAACGACAAATTTCTCCGCTGCTGGCTACTTTAGAACCCTGTGCAGCTCCACCTGGTGGTGGGATGTCATTTTGCAGGTAAAATAAATGACGTGCATTATGGGAGATGTAGTTTATGGTCAATGCTGGTTTTAAAGCAGCCTATTTTAAGACAATAATACATCTTTGAAGCTCACGCAGGCCACATAAAATGCCATGGTGGGCCTCATTTGACCATACGTTTGATACGTTTTAGAGACAAGGTTTTCTCCTGGCAGTCCTTAAACAAATAGTCCTGTCAAGAACTTTAACCTTTATTCTTCTAACTGTCCAGGTCTTTGCACACATTTTAGTTTCCATGAATCCTCCTCAGAACAACATACAATCCAAAACACTGGAATATAGTGTCCTTTATTCATTCTAACTGATGTGTTATCTTAAATATTAAAACCATCAAGTAAAAATGTCCACACATATATATACACAACAGCAGAAGCAGGAGTTTGGGCTGAATTGAGCAGGACATTGTTGTGCTTTTTGACTATACATGGCCGAGGACGGCGATCAACAAACTGTTCTACAGCTGCGGTACATGATACAAAACACTCGAGTGTTAGCTTTACTCTAATAAGGATTCGTATACCTCCAACTTAAGATCAGCAAACGTAATAGGCTGTGCCTCCTGAAGGTAAGAAAGTGTTTATGTTGAGGGCCGGTTACACAGTTAATTTACAATTTTGTTCCCCAAATTTTGGGTTTCTAGACATATTACTAGCACCAAATAATAGCCTGAAACCAAATAAAAAGCAGAACGATCTCTAATCAGCTGTAAAATGAGACCATTCCTATCATGATGGATAAATATATTGATCTTGGCATCTAAAAAGCTTGAGATCATTTGTTTTTATCTCTGCACACTATTTTAAATGTTAACAATCATTATACTCAACATTTTATGTAAAACTGTCACCCTTCAGGCCAAGAGGATAAATTACGTTCTGTGAAACATTCTTCCTGTCCAACCCAGCTAAAGCATAGTATCATTTTAAAGTAGTATATAGGCAACGGTGATCAGAGCAAACACAACAAATCAAAAAGAGATAGCACACGAACAGAACACCTGTAACAGACATGAAGATAGACAAATAATAGGAAATCAATCTTTTTATATGAGATAAGATTATGGCATTTACTGCAGAGCTGTTGTCTAATGGAACTACTCGTCGGCATCAAAATAAAAGTCTTTAACCGTGACGTGGTGGCGGTGTGCTGAAGGTCTTTGTAAACATTCTCTGTTCTAGGCCTCGGATTCAGATTGGTCTGTGGCGATGCTGCCGTTCAGCTCGCCCAGTCCTGATTGCTCCTGGATGTCGGTCATCTCCCCGACGGTGAAGATGGGCTCCCCTCCTTTGCTGTTGGCCGAGCTGTCGTCCGTCTGCTTGGCCGCCTGCTCCACCAGGGTGGGCTCCTCGTCCAGCCTGCTGGAGATGGACCAGTACAGGTGAGCGTCCAGTCTGGCTGCGGCCAAAGCCAGCTCCCGTGCCGAGCAGGAGGGCGTGTCCACCTGTTGGGTGTGGAGATCATAAATCACCTCATGAAGGTATTGAAGAAAGGTTTAATGAAAAGCTCAATTACAGTTTTTTCAGTCCATGGATTTAAATGTTTGTTCATTTTACACTTTGTTTCTGACTCATCAGTTATCTGATCACTAAAAGAAGACATGGGTCATCCATCCATCCATCCATCCATCCATCCAACCATTTATCCATCCATCCATCTCATTATTCACCCATCCATCCATCTATCCATCCATCTATCCATCCATCTATTCATTATCCATCCATCCCATTATTCACCCATCCATCTATCCATCCATCCCATTATTCACCCATCCATCTATCCATCCATCCATCCCATTATTCACCCATCCATCCATCTATCCATCCATCCCATTATTCACCCATCCATCTATCCATCCATTATCCATCTATCCATCTATTCATCCATCCATTCATTTTCCATCCATCCACTCATTATCCATCCATCCATCCATTCATTATCCATTAATCCATCCATTCATTATCCATCCATCTATCATCCATACATTAATCCATTATCCATCCATCTATTATCCATACATCCATCCATCCATCCCATTATTCACCCATCTATCCATTCATTATCGATCCTTCCATCCATTCATTATCCATCCATCCATCCATTCATTCATCCATCCATCCATCCATCCATCTCTTCCATCCTGTTATTCATCCATCCATCCATCCATCCATCCATCCATCCATCCATCTCTTCCTGATGGGGGAAGAAATGAAATGCTCGGTTGCTTAGCAACCGAGACAGCTGCAGCTGACAATCAGGACACAGACAGAAACGTATTTAACTTTTGTCTTTTTTAACCTGAGAATTAATTCGAATTAAACACTGGTTTCAGTGTTTAAGTTTCTACATTTCCCAGCGTGAATGCATATGTAGATGTAACGAAGGTGTAGCACTAAGAAAGGATTGTTGTCGTTAGAATTTTAAAAATCATCTAAACATATTTGTCAGCTGTTCCTAAAAAAACAGCTCACAATTACAATGACAGCAAATTACACAAACCTAAGAAACCTCACCAGCTGTGGGAAAAAAATTACCTCAAACGTGTGATGAAAGGCTCCGTAGTCAATGTCAAAGAAGCCCTCCGCCAGCGACATCATGGGGCTGAACCTGTGACCCCACAACACCTCCTCTGCTAAGTAGGAGCTCCTCGCCTGACACGTCATCCCTGTGCACACAAACAAACAAACAAACAAACGCATGACAACCTTCTGACAAACAAAAAGAAAAACCAGGTACATCAGTCTGAGGTGCTCTGATGTAGTGATAGAAAAGCTCTGCAGAGGAGTTTAAACCTCGGCTGAAGCTCTCCGACTAAAGGAATCAATATTTAGAGTAGGCAGAGAGGCCATCCTGTTGTTTCTCCACTGCTCCTGTTGTCATTTTAATCACAAGCAACACTCTTCTCACCTGTAGCCTCCACCATTCCTTCTAGAATGACCACGATCTCAAAGTCCTCCTTCTCCAGCTGGGCCTGCGACATGTCCCAGAAAGCTGAGTGCGTGTCGATTTCATGAGAGATCACCAACGGAGAGACCAGAAACAGGCGGTCATCGCCGGTCTCGAAGCCGACGCTGATGTCTGTTTGATCCAGAGGGATGAACTCGCCTGGAGGAGACAATAAAGGTGGAGAAACGTAAACACAAGAAGAGGATGCTTTCAGGTCACATGTTAGATTAGACGGGGCTACGAAGTCATTGTTTTCCAAAGTTTCAATTCTGTTGATAGCAGTTAAAGAAAGGAATCGTCACCTTCCTGAGTCTGCTTGGATTTGATGAGCTTGGCCCTCATGTTGGCCCCCACGATGTGGGAGCTCCGAAGGTCCCCCACCCTGAACATCAGGCAGAGCTTGTCGTCTCTCAGAGAGATGACGGCGTGTTTGGAGAACACCAGCGTCTCGGCTCGTTTGTTGGGCTGCGAGATCTTCACGAACATGCAGCCGACCTAGAATTTAAAAACATAAAAATAAAAAAACACACAGGCTGGTGTTGTGCGGTGGAGCTGTGGACATTTGCATCGGCCGTAAAAGCAGAGAATTGCTGGGAATTTAAAAGCATCCCTTCTTCCTAATTATCAGCTGAACAGTAAAATGATGCTGACGCAGGCCGTACAGCTGGAGAACATTCATTGTGGCTGCTGAATACAAACCAAGCTTCATGTCTCAATAGAGCTATTTCTGGCTTTTAAAGCAGTGAGTAGTGACACTTGAATTAACCTCAAACAGATTTTTTTTATAAATAAGCTCAGTAAAACATCCCACGTGTCCATTTTTTATAAATATGACCTGCTTCTGAATTTAAACTCATTCAAATCAGCACTTTTAAACTCACTTGTCTATGCCGCATGAAAATGATCAGCTGTTTTCTGCTGTTATCCTTTTGTTCTGGAAGAAAACTTGTATTCAGTTCATCTGAACAAACAGTAGACCTCATTTTAATAAACCAAATTCAGGTTTGATATTTGGAAAGCATTTTACGTGTTAAAAAATGAATTTTTAGATTTACTTAAAAAAATTAACCTGCTATCCTGATGGATTGAACATGAATGACGATGACTTTTTTACAAGAAATAACAGAAACTTTCTTTTTTCTCCATGACATCATATTTCATGCCAAAGCATCTGTACACCTTTCAAACAGGGACAGAGCTAGACTTTTTACATAGGGAGGCTAAATTTAAATGTTATAATTCAGCCATTTTAAGACTGGGTTTAAATTTGTCGTGGTATAGCAAAGATTGGTTGCTAGTTCTAATTTAAGCTAACCGCTAATGCTAATTTTATAAAGGACTATAATTCAGCTATTAAACACACAGCTAAAAATTTAAATGTTAGTAGCCAACAAAAAATACTTAGCAAAATCTGAATGTAAATAAAAAAATCCATGATGGTCACCAAAGTTATATTCAAATGGCTACAATTCAGCTATTTTTTATACATAGAGATGAACTTTTCATAACAGCAATTTACTTTGTTTTAGCTCTAACTGACCACCTTTTATTGCCCAATGCGATCCCCACCCCAACTTGTCAATCATTTGGGGGTGGCCAATCAGGTGCCAGGGGTCGCACTTGCCACCCTGGCCACCCCTCTAGCGCTGCCCCTGCTTTCAAATGAAAAGCACTTTAAAAGCTTAAAAACAAAACCTGCTGCTTTGAAAGTTTACATGTCGAAGCACCTGACTGCGATTTTTAAGACTGTGGAAATGAAATTCGGAACTTCCGCTCAAATTAACAACTCCCTGATGACATCTTTCAGTCTCTGAAGTAGCCATGTACACTTCTGTCAAAGTGATCTAAACTCAAATGTGAGGTCATCTGTTCAACAGCTAAAGCTGGGCTCAAACTGGGTCAAACACAAGCAGCAAATCTACAACAGAACGGCTGAAAAAGAAGAGAACAGAGATGCTGAAATGACCCAGTTGAAATACTGAAGCAGGACATTAAGAATGAACTCCTGCAAACCTGAAGGGACTAAACAACGTTGTAATAAAAAATAGACCGAACTGACTTTACAATGATGTTAAAGGAGGGGTTTTATGCAAAATCTACTTTTATGAGCTTTCTATTGTTATGATGTCATGCCCTCATCAAAAACATACCCAGAGTGTTGTTTTGACTCATTTATTCATGTTTGAGAAATCCTTCAATCTCCAGTGGTAGACACGTGGAGCTGCCTATACAAAGCTCCGCCTATTTGTACAAAGCTCCTCCCTGGAGCTCAGTCCACTGCCGAGCTCCCACCCCTGAAAGCACCCTTCCCCCCGAAGCATTGTTGTTAAGACATGCTGAAGTGGGAGTGTCAGAAATGGTAGGAAGTTCTTAAAGAGACAGAGGCCAATTTGCCAATTTCAAGGTGTTTAGATAGACTGATGCAAAGTCTTATTTGTTTTTGATATATACAGTATTTGATTGAAGTAGAATTGAACTATGTGCCTGGAAAATACATAATACACCCCCCGCCCTTTAAAGACAGAAAACAGCTACTTTAGGTTCTTACTGCCAAAGATAATCCTAAGAGATCAACAAAATTATCGGGTGGACTTAGTTTTTCTACTCTTTTGATTTATTTTTTATGAAACAAATAATAATATGTTGTATTAGATGTTATGTTGTGCTTTTAGCTGGTGTTCTGCTTCAGCTGGTTTTAACAACTCAGTTTCAGCTTTTTCAACCAATTATTCAGTCAGAACTCAGCGTTCACCCTGTGTCTTTGCAGCCAATGACATTTCTCCAGTTTTTTTATGATTTGTTTTTCCCATCTCCCAGTTCATTTTCCCGGCAGCCTCTCTGCTCACCATGAAGGCGTTGACCATCGACCCCAGAATAGCTTGCAGCAGCAGCAGCATGGTGCCCACCGGGCACTGGTCGGTGATGACGCGGTGTCCGTAGCCGATCGTCGTCTCCGTCTCAATGGAGAAGAGGAAGGCCGATATGAAACCATTGACATTGTTGACACATGGTGTCCAGTCTTTATCATTCAGGTGGTCCAGATCACCCCTTAAGAAAAAAAAAATAAGAAGAGAATGTGTGGAAAATGGAAGAGTAGGTAGGTGGGGGGAGGTGGTAAAGTGGGTGTCAAAACAGAAAAATCACACACAGGGAGTGAGAGGAGTTTTATTTTTAGACCATATGTGCGGAATTATAATTGTGGCAACTCATCTCTTCTTTCAGGTTGTCTAAGTAACAAAATAAATCATGCGCAGATTTATTCATGGTGATTAATCCGTCACTTTTTCCACCACGCTGCAAAAATCCACTACCTCTTTCATCCCATCTTCCCAGTTCACCATCAGGATATTTCAACCTGCTGCTGAGAATCTGCAGTTTTTTCTCAAATACACAAGCAAACGGCCTTCATTACCACAACTCCAGAAGGAGAGGAAGAACTAATTAATGAACATGGTCTAAAGTACTAAATACCATCTTTTACTTTTATTGAACCGTGCTGGTGACCAAAAACCTAAAGCAACACTGAAAGTGCTTTGGCACATTTTAAAAACTGTCTGCATCTGATATAAAAAGGTCATAATTCCTCAAGCAGACCATGTTAGATAATTAGACAGATCAAGAGAAGAGGGACCCTGCCATGATGAAACACAGTAATATTTATACTGCTTGGTCATCGGTTTGTATCTGAGCTTCCTTAAAGCAAATGTATAAAAATGTAAACCTAATTTGTGATGATTAAATTAGTTGTTTCTTCATAAAAACTTCATAAAAACTATTATAAGGGTGTATTCACACCAAGAAAGTCCTTTGGTCCATTTGTTTGGTTCGGACCAAATAGAGAACTTTATTTTTTTTCCTTTGGTGCGGTTTGCATTTACATTGGGCTATTTTGCAAGCAGACTATAATGTATAAACAAAGCCACTCGGTCATTTCCCCCATTGGACAGAAATGACGGGGGCGGGACAGAGCACAGACCGGGAAAGAAAGATGGTGTTAACACAACTATTAAGAATATCAAGAACAGTTTATTCAAAGGCGGTTTCACGATAATTTTGGGACGGCGTTGGCTCTGCGTGCCCTGACCCACGAACGACTTATTGTTTGTAGCGTAGTGTTAGCATTAGCAACATAGAAAGGCTAATCATTACCATGATGCTTAACAACGGTGGCTCGTGAAGTCCAAAAAGGCACGTTTCCTGTAGTTGGTTTGGTTTGAGGCAGGTTTGTATTCACACCAGAAGTGAACCGCACCAGAGTTCGTTTGGAAGCTGGCCGAGACCACCTCAATAATGGGTCTCGGTCCAGTTGTTTGACCAGAACCAGGGTTCGCATGAGTGGATTCACATCTGCATCAAAGGTCTGGACCATCAGGGGGAAACGGACCAAATGTGTCAGGTGTCGAAACACCCTCAAACTATTAAAAATGATGATCCAGTCCATGGAGAGACATCGTGTCTTGAAGACTTTGATCTTTTAACATGTCTTACTTATGGTTTTGCGCTTCAGTTTTTGAACAGTTTGCTCCAAAACCATTGAAACAACAAGACCCAGGGCAAAAACTGTTGATTCTTTTGGTTCAGTTTAATATTCTCACAAAACTTATTGAATTAATCCTGACTTAACCAAAGTATTAAAGTCAGGAAATTATTTTCTCAAGTTGATTTGTATCTCTCCTACAGCTTAGATCACAATTATTGAGAAATGTCCAAATAAGCAACTTAAGTGACGGCGTCATTTAGTAACTTTTAGCTGCTTTCAGGACAGCCGATAGCAACTTTTCTTACTGGGGTTTTGGCAACCGGCTCAAAATCTCCCTCCAAGCTCAGATCAAAACTCGACAGCCCTGGTAAGAAACCTTCCGATCCTCCACTTGCTCTTGAGTCTTACCTACAGTAGGCTATGAGGTACCAGATGGCGCCAAAGAAAAGCCACGTGACGGCGTAGGCCATGACGAAGACGAAGAGCGAGCAGCGCCAGTTCAGGTCCACCAGCGTGGTGAAGATGTCGGTCAGGTAGCGGTAAGTCTCCCTCATGTTGCCGTGCTGCACGTTGCAACGACCATTCTTCTCCACATAGCGCTGCCTCTTACGTCGAGCCCGGGCTGACAGAAAACACGAAACAATCATAAAATGTGTTCAAAACCATGTAAAAGACTTTCTTTTAACATTTAAGACATTTTTATCTCTCTCAAAAGCATTTAACACGTATGAACAAAGGCCCTCTATTGTTTTAAGTTGTGGAAAAATTTGCTGTTTGAAGCTACAACAGGATGGTCTGATGATAGGAAGATGAAGGGAGGGTGGTGCCAAGGGACAGAACTGCTTAGAGAGGGAAGGAGGGAAGACGAAAATGAAAAGAGACAGGTGAGAAGAGGAGAACACAGCGAGTGTGACAGGACAATATCATCAAACACTCAGAGAAGAAAAGCTACAACAAGTTATCTCACAGCCCCGATGATTTCTGTTATCTGATGGCGAATCGTTTTGAAAGATGATAAAAGGTAGTTGTCTTTTTATGAAGACACTAAAAAGGAAATAACCTTGCTCCTCAACGACCATATATGGATTATTCCCCTGAGTTCTTCAGCTAACCTCGGATGGGAGACATTATCTGTTTTCAGCTAATACATACGATAAAAAAGTTGAGCAAAAGAAAAAGAGATAAAAAAAGTGCAAATGTGTCAAAAATCACTGAGGGGTGAAGCACTGCTGCATGGTCCAATTTAAAGATTTGCTACAGAAAGAGGAGGAGGAGGAGGTGAGGAGGAAGAGGGTAAAGGCGGTTTTAGGGAAGAGAGACCTCAGCTCCACTGAGAGTCAGAAAATAGTCAGGATGATGTTAAAACTCTGCAGTTTGAAGTTTTCAGACGCGTCCTACAATGAGGGACAATGGAGAACAGGAATTGCGCTCACCCCACCCAAATCGGCCCCTCTCTTTTTCTGTCCCCTGGATCTTCTTCCTGTGCTGATTGGCTGTGGCCTCCCGCTCGGCCAGCTTGGACTGGAACGATCTGTTGACCTTGGTTGTGGCGGGAGGGGAGGGCGTTGTCTGCGTGGTGACGACGTGGCCCAGCTCCTCTGATACGTTGAAGACACCCGTAGAGGCTTTGGAGGCCACATCTGCTTCTTCCTCCCCGTCTTTTTTCTCCTCCACGGGGAGAGCAAGGGAGTCAGGGCGGGAGGGGAAGACAGAGTTCTCCAGCGCCATGGTCTATAATTATATATATATATTTGTGTGTATGTGTGTGTGTGTGTGTGTGCGTGAAGTAGATTAGTGTGTTACTGATATCCTCCTTTTGTTAGACAGTCCAGTTGGTATTGATTGGATCATTTGTTTGTTTCACTGAAGCCTGAAATAAAGGAAGAGAAAAAACAAAAACCAAATTAAATCATGGAATTGATTTTAAACCTTTTGCTTCTTTAGCTTCTTCTGAAATTCTTACTTTTTTTTGTCAGAAAATCAAGTCTTATCAAACCGCTGTGAATCAGGACACAAAGATCTAAGCTTTTAGGGTTGTTTTTCAGCTGTAGTTTAGCATCTTCTGTATGTTTTGATTTGTAACTACTTTGGCTGTTTTACTAGTCGTATACAAAAGCATTCAGCTTGTGCAAAGTACAACTGAGACTTTGGGGTTTGGAAACTCTAAAAAAAATATTTACCTTTGTTTGCAATTTGTCCATTGAAATAAGTTGAGAAATCTTTAAATTGTTGAAAACTTTGTGCTCTTTGAAATCGAACCTATTTCAGCAGACTTGTTTAATTTTTATCTTTCAGCTACTATATTTCCAACTGTGCTGCTAGTTTTCATTTTTAGCAACATTTTTTTTCTTGTTTTAGCTTTTAGCTACTGTTCTGCTAATTTTAGATTTTTGTTCTATATAGGTTTCCGTTGCTTTTAGCTTTTGTTCTCCTAGTTTTAGCTATTAGCTGGTGTATTAATTTTAGCTTTAAGCTAGTGTTTTGTTTTTCTTCTGGTTTTAGATTTTTTACCTGTTTGCTTATTTAAGCTTTTAGCTATACCATTTTGTTGGAGTTTATTTAAGCTTTTAGCTGTACCATTTTGTTAGAGTTAATGTTTTTAATGTGAAGTTTTAGGTGTTTTCTGTTTGTTTTGGTCATTTTAGTTTTTGTTTTGATCGCTTTAATATTTTAGTTTCAGCTTCTTTACAAAACATCAACAAAGTCATTCAGCATAAACTGTGTATTTTAACAGAAAATTCAGTTTAACAAAGATTTCTTTAAATCAAAAATGACAATAAATTTGTCTTATTTTTTTCCTATACAACCTAATCCTGGACCACAGCTGCACATTTGAGACACTTTAATTAAGCTAGTTTCACAAAATGCCTTAGGATGTATGTGTGTGTGTGGTCCTTGCATCTGAGTGAGTGAGTGTGTGTGTTGTGTAAGTGCACTTACTGCTATTTTAAATGTGGTGGATTTAAACTCTGTCTGCTGAGATTTCTTACATAAGTCCCATGGAGGACTCTGAGCTAAATATGCACAGTGAGGCATGATGTTCCTGAAATATTTGCACAGTAAAATGGAGTGCAGGGTCCTCCACGTACAGACCTGGATGTGTTGTTGTTGTGTATGTGAGTGGCGGATGGACGCAGGAGCAGAGAGGTAGTGGCAGTCAAGATGACGCACTACCCCTGATGGATGGATCAGAAATAGCTTCTGTTTCAGAGTATCTCTGTGGGAGTCAGCCAGGAGGCTACAGAAACAAAAACAGCTCGGCTGGAGGGTTCATAACACAGCAGAGAAACGACTTAACCCCCTACCTGCTCAGTGTTGCAACTTCTTGGGTGAAAAGGATCCGGGGCGAGCTGTTTTACCATAAGAAAAGCGTAAATCTGGTCCGCGCACGAACCGGTTTTGGCAACCTTGATTCGATGGCTCCCATTTCTGGTGTTGAGCAACCAGCGAGGCAGCATCCAGTCCGCTCCAGCTCCCGTTCGTTTAAGGTTTTTATTTCCCCAGGAAAACAAAAGGAACCTCAGCGAAACGCTGAACGCGCGTCCACTCCGCGATCAAGTTAAAGAAAAGCGCATTTGGAGTTGAGTTGTGACGCAGAGACGTCGCTGGAACAGGCGTCGGGCAGCGGCCGTGCGAAATGGTGGCAACAGGATAATAAGCCGGCAGCTCGGAGGGCTCCATCATCTGAGTCGGTCAGGTGTGGAGGATGCTGTCATCAGCACAGCCCCGTCAACTCTGCCTCAGTCAGCTGATCACATCACTGAGCGAGGGGGAGGGGGACCGTCCTCCTCCTCTTCCTCATCCTGCGACCCCCAGCAGCTCTGTCAACACAGGAGAGCCTAGAGCCTCTTTGTCTTAGAATAAAAACATAAATATGTCCAGGTACCTGTTAGAGCCCTTAGCCCCTAAAAAAACGTCTTTGAAACTAAAAAGACGCTTTTTTATTATAAGGAACTCATTTTGATTCTTATTTTGTGTTTATATCATCAAAAAAGCTGAAAAAAATGTGTTTCCTGCAGGGAAAGATGCTGAACAGAAATAGTTATGTTTTTGTTATTTGAAGAAGTTTATTGTCTAAGCAGCTTTTTGTTTTGGTTTAATTAGACAAAATAGAGCCTATTTGAAACACAAAGTAGAATTACATTTTCTAATGTGAATGCTGAAACTTAATTCTTAAAGCAGAACATAGCTTAGTAAAAATAATTACTAGCTAAAAAGTAAAAGTAACAAAAGGTTAGCTAAAAGTAGCAAAAGTCTACCTGAAAGCTAAAAAAGCCAAAAAGCAAAACACAATCTAACAACTAAAATTAGAAAAGGATAGGTTCCAAATAAGCAGCTCAAAATAGGAAAACACAAGATAAAATATAAAAATAACAAGGCTAGCTAAATTAAAGCAAAAGCATAAAAGCATCAATAATTAGAAAGCAGCAAAAGCATCCAAAAATAGCAAAACACTAGCAAGAAGCTAAAAATAACGAAATACTAGCTAAAAAGGAAAAGTAGGCCTTTAGCAAAAAGCTATAAAAAGAAAGCTAAAAAAGCCAAGGAACAAAACACGATGTGACAAGGCTAGCTACAAGCAGCTAAAAGTAAGAAAAACACTTGATAGCAATCTAAATAAATGCAAAACACTAGCTAAACTTAAAAAGCAACGAAGTCAAGCTCAAAGTAGACAGCAAAGGCTAAGCTTAAAGTAGCTAAAAGCAAACTAAAAAAAGCAAAACACTGGTTAAAAGCTAAATGTGGTAACTTAAAAGTGACACTTACTGGCCTTTTCTGTTTTTTGTTTTTTTCAGCGTCTTACAGCTGAATTTCATGTAGACAAAATATAGCACTCAACTTTCTGCTCCACTCTGTCCAGTTACTGTCCCTTATTTCATTTTCTGGAAGTTGTTAATCTTTTATTAACGTAATCTAATTAAAATCACAGCCTGTAATTCTCCCGCCCGCCTCTAGGTGGCGGTGCACGTTGTCGTCGCGGACCTTGTTCGAGCCTCTTTCTCCAAGATGTCGGTGTTCGGGCCAGTGGTGAAAATTCACCCCGTCGTTGTCGCTTCCATCTGCGACTCGTACGAGCGAAGGAACGAGGGAGCGAGTCGAGTTATCGGAACCCTGTTGGGTAAGCAGAAAGCTGACATGTCTGTCCTCCATCGGGTGTACACAAACTCGTGATAAGGATGCCGACAGGATG
>JARVJO010000431.1:20992389-21011519 GCA_031762555.1 Cynodonichthys magdalenae | reverse complement strand
TAGCTCGCTGGCACGTTGGCTCAGTGTTTAGTTTAGCTTGATACAAACCGCATCTGGGAGCAGCTGTTTCTGTGTTAAAACGTCTGTCTAGCGGCTCACTCATTTTTATTATTTGTCTCTTTTAGGCACTATTGACAAGCATTCTATCGAAGTGACCAACTGCTTCTCTGTTCCTCACAACGAGTCTGAAGATGAGGTAAAGTCATTATTTACAAACCGATCATGAACGTTTTTTAGTAACTGGTAGGAGTTAAGCTACTCTGAGCATTTTTGCATTAATCACTACTAGCTGCCACAGATACTAATAAAACAAAAAGTAATAACACATAAACAAGTATTTGCAGATGTACCACCAAACTGTTAATGTATAATGACAGGTTGCTGTGGACATGGAGTTCGCCAAGAACATGTATGAGCTTCACAAGAGGGTGTCGCCCACAGAGGTCATCATTGGATGGTGTGTCGGCTGTTTTATGTTTTTAAAGAATTATATTGGAATGAGACAAAACTCTTCAATAAGTTCACACCTTTCCTTGCAGGTATGCCACAGGCTTCGACATCACCGAACACTCTGTGCTCATCCACGAGTACTACAGCCGCGAGGCCTCCAACCCCATTCACCTGACGGTGGACTCGGCGCTGCAGAGTGGCAAAATGAACATCCGCGCTTACGTCAGGTTGTCCGACACGGCCGTCACTGGAGCTTTATTTATTTTGTGATCAGCTAGACTGAGAATGACCTTCTGGATGTGTTTGTGTCTCCCTCAGTGCTCAGATGGGTGTACCAGGAAAAACAGTTGGTGTCATGTTCACCCCACTGACTGTCAAGTACATCTACTATGACACTGAGAGGATAGGCGGTAAGAGTACAACTCTGGAAGTGTTTGTTTTAGAAGCCTTTGTGAAGTGAAAATATATTTATTTAACTGTACTACATGCTCCATCTTTTTTTAGTGGATCTTCTACAGAGGACACGTCTGGCTGCCACTCGTACCAAAGGCCTGACCTCTGACCTGTCTCAGGTGGGGTGTGCTGCAGCCAGGATACAGGACATGCTGACCACTGTGCTTGCATACATTGAGGACGTCCTGGTGAGTATTAAAGCTGAGTTTGAGCCTATACGGTACACTGATCACATTACAAATTGTGTTTTCTAGAGAACATTAAGAGCTGATTGATTAGTTGTTGCTGTTTGGTTTTTCAGTCTGGAAAGGTGACCGCAGATAATAGCGTGGGTCGTTTTCTCATGGATCTGGTCAACAAAGTGCCAACCATCTCAGCTGAGGACTTTGAAAACATGCTCAATTCCAACATCAATGTAAGTAATCCTCAAAACTGTGTTTATTTGTGCACAGCATACGAGTTTAATTTGCTCCCTTACACATGGGTTGCTGTCGCTTTTCCAGTTTGTATACACCACTAGTTTGTATTTGTTTATGTTATGATGATGCCTTTAGTTAGTCACGCTGCATTTCAGCATCTCATCATGCGTCACTGTTACTGTCATATAAACACTCCTGTTTTGTTGCTGCAGGACCTGTTGATGGTGACCTACCTGTCTAACCTGACTCAAGCACAGATTGCCCTAAATGAGAAGCTGGTGCTGCTTTGAGGAGATTTCTTCAGTCATTCATATTTAATTTTTGTGCTTTTTTTGTTGGCTGAGATGAATAAATATGTTCGACAGACATATGATGTGCTTATTTTCTATAAGTTCATGGCTCTTTTATAAATAGTGACTACAAATCTAAAAGTGTTGTGTTTTCTCACAAATGGCTAGTTTGAATATAAAGCTGGATGAAACAAATAATTTAACATTCAACTTATTCAAACTGTTTAGAAGTCTGAAACTTACTTTACAGTGCAAAATAAATTAACTCAGACTTTCAACATATTTCACATCTACTTGATCTAGGATACATTTCTCAAAGAGCAGCATACAAGATTGTTCAAATGTCGAGTTTTATTCTAAACAAACAGATTTTCTCCTACATAAATATACATTCAGATCAGAGGAAATACATTCAAGTTCTGGCCTGAGTAACAAGTAAAACATGGTGCATAGAGAGGGCACTGGTGTTGAACAGGGAATAAGCTGCTGATTAGTTGTCAGAAGTCAAACCGACATCTTTACGGTTTACTTTCCGATTTGTTTCCGTCTTTGCTTTGGGACTTCAGGATCTTTTCCACTGAAGCGTAGCTCTGCACCGCGTACTCGTATACGGAGTCTCCGGTTGACTTCGCGATGGCGGCCGCCTGTTCCGGGTAGTACAAAGAGGCCCCCACGGCCATGAAACCCGCCGGGTACAGAAGTTTCTTAACCCTGGAGCCTCTGGCAAGAAACAATCCGAGGACTCCCGCGACGCCGATTATTCCTGCCCGAGGGTAAAAGTCCTTGGGAGGGTTCTGCAGGTAGCCGTAGGTGTCATTTCCAAACTGGACGACTTTCTGAACTTTGGGTTTGATTTTGCTGTAGGCGCCCCGACACCAAGCCGTGTATGGATCTGCCAACTTCCTGAGGGTGGCGACACTCTCCTCCATCTGACCCGCTTCGGGCTCCACATGCCTAAAGTTCTGCTGGGGAGCGGTGTACAGGGACAGTTCGTCCAGGTTTAACGAGGTCGCGGCCTTTTTTTCTCCGTCACCGGCAGTTTCGGCCGCGAAAACGGTGAATGGCAGCAGACGCAGAGCTCCCGGCATGGCTGGCAGTCACCTTGAAGGAGTTCCTCTAAAGCCATATATTTACTACGGTGGCCGTGAAGGGACATACCTCAAGACACCGCCTCTTTTTAACAAACGTTTTAATTACGAAAATCATTACTTTTATTTTAATATAATAATATTTTATAACATTTTAACTTACGTCAATCATATTTATAGTTTTCCCTTTCGGACCATATAAGGCGAGCTTAAGTTTAAATAGGCAGGCTACATTGTAATTTATTTATTAAATCAAAGTGTTTTTTTATTATTGTTTATAGCACTCGTGATAGCAAGTTTCGTAATCAAACACATAATTTGAAAACAATAAAAAGTAAAAATTTAGTAAATCGACTGCCAACTTCCGTATTCTTTTTTCAAACATCTCTGGTTGCCATGACAGCCCGAACGCCTCCTCGTCTCCATGGAGACGGAAACATACCAACAGCGGCAGTTCAGCTATAGACGATTTCTGCTTTGTAACGCAAGCTAACCTTTTGTCGTCAGGTTGTAACATTTCATAAGCATCTTACTTGTACCTGCTGCAGTTTTTTTGTCCAATATTAGTGTAAATGTGAAGTTTTGTAAATGGAGTGTCTCGGAGTGTCATCGGTCCAGAACCTTCAGGCTCTGTCTGCACTGTTATCCAATCAACAGGTGGAGGAAGAAGATGAAGACTGTAAAGTAAGATTTACACACACAAATAGGACAATGTATGAGTATTAAAATAACTTTATTTTGTTTACTTGGCTTGTTTTAGTGGGATAAAAGTTGCTATATTTTAATTAAGCTACAGTAATATTGTATTTCAACAGAGTGTCACCGCCTGTGCACAAATGGGTCCTGGACAAGTTGGCCACCCACCTAAAAATGACACAAAAGGTAACTGCCTGTATTTCTCCAGTAAATGTTTGCTTAACAATAAAGCACCAATTGATGAAGCATACATTTGCTCTTGAAGTGTCTAGTGCCTACACAAAGAGGAGCAGCAAACACATCTGGAGTGAGGAAGAGGTGGCTGAAGGCTCTCAGTATGATGATCTGGCAGACCCACGACCACAACCTGAGTAAGGCAAACACAAAACTTAAATGAAGACAGGCCCTAATTGAGCTAAAAACAAAGGAAAAAAACAGTCATAATATTTTATTCTTTGACTAGATGAGGTGGAGTTTTTGTCTGCAGTGTGTCTGTGTGCAGATATGAAATTATCCTGAAGCAGAATGTGAGACCTGAGGATCTATTCTTGGGCTTGAGTAGGAAGGACCCATCCTCAATGTGCTGTGAGGCCATGCTGGTAATTTAACAAACATCACACGGTATTTTTGTACTTTGAGGTGTTTGAGGCTATCATTTTTAGGTCTTAGGCTTTTGCAAAAACAATAAAAGTTTAAACTTAATCTTCACTCAGGTGAAAATAAAACTACCAGAGACAAAAGCAACAGATGTCTTCCTGGATGTAAAAGAAACATTCCTTGATCTGCGGACGACAAACTAGTAAGAGAAGCTCTGAAAATGCTTTTTTTCCCCCCTTTTTGTTAATTTAATCAGCTGGAGTTCAGACTAAGAGCTCATCCCTCCTGACGTTTCACTTTAATCAAATATTCTTATTGTGACCTGAGCTTTGATTTCTGTTTCGTTCACCTCTTAACATCCTTCTCATACACTTAACGTGCTCTCCTTGTCATGTCTTTTATCCTCTCTTCAGCAAACTGGGTCTCCATTTGCCTCACCCCATCCACAGCGAAGAAGGCAAGGCACAGTTCTTTAGTGAGAGGGAAGAACTGGAGGTGACGCTACTGATGAAGAGACCCATGGACTTTATTAACATGCAGTGAGAAAGATTAAATAAAGCTTACCGTATGACACAAAACTGTTAAAACTTTATGCATTGTCTTGTTTATAGACCTAAAAACAAATAAAAGTAGAAAAGATACAAGTAAAAATCCAATGTATTACTGTGAATGTTTTGATTTTTGATGCCTGCGAGTCATTTGAAAGTGTGGTTTTTTAATACAAATGGTAATTGCTGTTAAGTTTTGTGCCCGAGTATCAATGTGCAGTTGAAGATCTTAAACACTTTTAAAATATTTTGTATCGTATTGTACAATAAAATTTCCTGCTGATGCAGCAACTCCAATTTTACTGTGCAGACTTTTGATCAACTTAAAAATGCTTTTAATATTTAATATGAGCCCAAACAAATTTTGATTTCTGTCATCTATTAGTTCAAATAAAAATCATTCAGAAATCAAAAGTCATTCCTTGCAAATTCAACATGCTACAATTTCTGTTTTCTACTTTTCTCAGAATTGTTTTGTAAAGACACCCTACACCTGCCAGGTTTATATGTCATTGGAATATCCTTGCTTGTGCAATGTTTTTTTTCAGCTTAAATAGATTGTAACAAATTGCACAATATTTACATCATGTAGCCTTATTAAAATTCCTGAAGATGAAACTTTAAACTGATTTTTGTTCTTTTTTACCTGTTATTTAGACACAGCGCTGGTTTATCTTTTGGGTTAGGCGGTATTTTATGTTTCAGTTTTCTGCAGACCAGAATCACAAACATGATAATATCATAATGTTTTTACTTAGGGAGCAGTTTAGTGCAGCACCACCCCCCACGGGGCACAGTTACCGCAGCACCCGGTTGATGGGTGGTGTGGTCACGTGACTCCACCCCTTCATTTCCGACACAACAATACAACACGGTGTCGGTCGGTCTGCAATCTCTCTTCTCTCCCTCCTCCTACGCCTGTCTCTCGGTATGGCGGATGGTGAGAGGTCCCCGTTGCTGTCGGATTTGGGAGACGGCGCTCTCGGCAGCGGTAACGGCGGGCTTTCTCCCGGCTCGGGGCCGTACGGCGTGCCCAACAAACCTCAGAGTGAGTATCATCATGCTAGAGCAGGAAGGCTCTCTCATCCCCATCCGACCCCAACCTGAGCTAGCTAAACCTCCACTGACTGGACACTGTCTTTAGCCTGCTAGCTCCGCTGTGTCAGGGGCATAGTGTCAGCGTGTTTTGGGTGTTCTTCAGCAGAATATGATGTAAGCACGTATGCTATTTACTCGTAAACACATCCAGTTGGAAAATTTAGCAGTTTTACATTACTTGTTGAAGCTCAGCTATGCTAACGTGCTAGCAATGTTAGCGACCGTAGAATTAGCTCTTAGCACCCGACAAACGAACGGATTTGCTTATGTTATAGAGCAGTCAACATTATCAAACTATATATTTTTAGTGTTTATTTGTGCTTAGTGTAGTAGCAGGTTATACAAGTATAAGGCTTGGGTTGGTGGCTAGCATCCGAAGCACTTGATTTGATTGACATATGTTAGAATGTCACTACGGATGCTGCGGAGGGATGCTGCAAGAGATGCGACCAATGATAAGATCGCATTAAAATTCTTGAGAGATTAACTTCAATTCTGTATTTTCCCTCACACAGCCTTCCCTAACCGCAAGCAGCAGAGCAGACAGCTTTTCATGTGGATAAACATTTCTAGATTAAGCTGTCCCACACGCTGTGGTTTAACTCAGTCTTTTACAAATGCTGAGACTCTCGTGTTGAAACCAACCCTGATCTGCATTCCACGAGTGTTTTTCTTATAAAGCTCCTTTCTGCAAAACTCAAGACCAAATCGTATTAACTTGTTTGCCTTAATAAGTTATTTGCCATGAGAATTGAGTCTTTTTCTCCAAACCGTTGCCCTCTTGTGACCCTAAACAATTCTGCATTTGTCACTTCGCTCATGTTATATTCTGTACTATTTTCTCTCTGTCCTGTTTAGGCTTCCCTGCTTTTCCCAGCTCCAGTCAGCCCTCTGTGCTCCTAGGAGAGGACCCTCCGCCTTTGTCCCCTCTCACCTCCCCGGAGAGTGGGAATGCACCTGTTATCAGCTGCAGGGTGTGTCAGAGCCTCATCTCTGTGGAGGGCAAGACGCACCAGCATGTGGTGAAGTGTGGCGTTTGCAACGAAGCTACGGTGAGTTCCTGGGGAGAACCTGTTGATATAAATGCGCAGAAGCCTCGAATGAGCAAAATAGAAACAGCAAGACTAAAAGCAAAAATAATTACTGCTGTGAAAAAATCATTATTTCACTTTATCACAGATTTATAAACCTGGTAGCTGTTGATGCAAAGACATTAGTATTATATCACAGTCTATGCTCTAGGTTCTGGTAAAAATCAGTGTGCCAATTGGTATTTTTTTTTATAAAATGTCTGTTACTTGACAGATATGACTGTGATGGTTGTACTTTCTGGACAGTACAAACTAAACAGACTGGGTCCACCTGCTAGTATGATTCTCTCCTGCTGACTGATCTTTATTTTCTGGATCTCCTCCATTTCATTCATCCTAACCCGTAACGCTAATGAGGATTTTTTTTTTAAGTTTGATCTATTTTTCTTTGTTCATTAAACCATGTTTGTTTTATTTTTTTATACAATATGTCACAGAGAAAATGTAGTAGATACTCTAAATGAATGTTTTGACATATTACATTTAAAAACGAGGTTAATTTAGATATTGTTTTGTTGTTTTCATGAAATATTTATTGAGATTGGCTCTTGGCTAGGACTTGGTTCTTAATTTTGGCCCCCTGGTTTAGGTGCTTCCCAAAATTGTATGTTATCATAGTGTCCGTCCGTCCGTCCGTTTTCTCCCGCTTATCCGAGGTCGGGTCACGGGGGCAGCAGCCTAAGCAGAGAGACCCAGACTTCCCTCTCCCCAGCCACTTGGGCCAGCTCATCTGGGGGAATCCCAAGGCGCTCCCAGGCCAGCTGAGAGAGATAGTCCCTCCAGCGTGTCCTGGGCCTTCCCCTGGGCCTCCTCCCAGTGGGACGTGCCCACCCGGGACGTTATCATAGTGTATGTAATTAAAATGCATTACATGCTCAATAATGTTGTGTTAAAGTGTTTAAATATTGGTCAAAGTTGTTTCCTGCATAATTTAAAGTGAAGAGTTAAATAGTGTCAGCAGGTATACAAACAAACATAACCAACATGTTTGGAATAGAAATGCCTGCACTTACCATAAATCTCATTATCCTCTTGTCGTAATTACACAGTCATCCAATTATTTGACAATGATACGCTGGTGTTTTTAAATTAATACCTCAATTCAGAGACTGCCGAGTTGTGACGAGACTTGAGAAACAGATGCTCGGCTTCAGCATTATTTTCCAAAAATTGACCCCAGAAACAGGTCCCCAATAATTAGGACAATTTGACAGTTGCACTGATGAAAACACAGCATGTGATTCCAGCAGAAATCACTGCTTCGGTCGCAGGTTGATCGGGCTCCGAGTGTGCATCACTAGCGTTGCAAATCGGTGTGCAGATGGAGGAAGAAATGTGAGATTTTCACCCAGCTGTAGTAATAGGTACAAACAAGTTACAGATGGAGCAAACATATGTAGAAGTACACAATACGATATGTAGGGGGATGTGGAGATGCAGACTGTTGGCTAATCCTATTTATAAAACCTGCTGCCATTGTAACAATCTGCAAACAAACATTAGATTTAAGACAAATAGAAACAAGATGTTTTACAAACGGTTGTGCAACACATTCATTTGTTTAAATTAATTGGGTGCAGCTTTGTAGGGTTTTTGTTGTCGATGCCAATTAGCGAAAAGTTAGAAGTGTTGTGTTTTTCCATTAAATCATATGTCACAGTTTCCCTCAGCGCAAGTTTTTCCTCAAGTTTCAGTTCCAATGTGGGCAAAATCAGCTGTTTATCATTTCGGCTATGTGTGAAGCTGCAGTGACTCATTACATTACATTGATTTTGCAGATACCTTTATCCAAAGAGGTCTAATAGAATAGAATAGAGTGGCTATTTCACTGAATGAGTTTGTGACTTTTGTCTTCAGAAAGATGAGAGTGACTCCTGATAATAATGAGCGGAGGGAAAACAAAGATCGATCTGTAAACCCTTACTTAAAGTTAACAAACATTAATTAGTCATGTACACAATATGCAGTCTTTGCACACAGATTAGATGTATGTTGTAAATTGCACGCTGGACTTTTAACTGACATCATAAAACAGAAAGATTGTGTTAATAGTCTCTGGAGTTGTGTTTTTGTGGCTACAGATTCTCAAAGGTCTTCAGGGTTTCACCATACTGTAACTGTACCATACCAGCCTAGCTTCATTGAGCTTCAGTTCAGACAAACTCCCCAAAATAACAGAGATAAATTTATCATACAACCTATAATAGAAAACTAAAAATAGTACAGCCTTGCCACACAGTGCACTGTGTAATAGAAAGGTGCTGATTGTGACAGCAAAGCTGGGATAACAACCAGTCAAGTGAGTAAACTAATAAAGCTACTTATTGCAACTGATCATGACAACTTGTCAAAAATATGTGAAGTAGAAACAAATCTAGTGTGAACTTCTTTTCTTCTTATTAATAGTTAACGTTTCCTTAAATTAAAATATTGTTAGCAGAATTTGTAAACGGCTGGATTAAATTAAATTAAAATTAATAAAAAATTTTTTTATTGAAATTAATCCAATTAATTGAAAATAGGACAACAATGGCAGCAGCCATGGAAGAGCCATTTGGAATCAAAAAGTTTGGCAATTTTTATGTATTGGTATGTATTTCCACTCAGATTTGTTTAGTAAAGTTTGCATCTACATGGTTTTCTGGTGATACAGCCGAGTGCTTTGTTTACATTGAGTGTGTACCCCCATTTTGGAATTGCAATCCTATTTGATATATTTCAGGATAAACTGTTTTATGTTTGATTTCATACTTTGCAATAAGTACTTTTACTTATTGGTACTTTAAAAAGATGTAACATTTATATTTAATTGTTTTTTTTAAATGTCCAAAGGTGTCGTGAAATCCGGAGGACCAAAAATGACATAATTAATAGACTGATAAGTAAATAAATACACTAAAAATGCAAAAATTAATAAAAAAAAGATCTCTACCTCATGTTTTATGATTTAATTGACCATCAAATTTATTTTTCCAACTTTATTCTAAAAATTTTAATTATAATTACAAACGAATCGATTTTTAACATCCATTCCTAGCAAGTATATATTTGTCACATAATTTTTATGTTTTTTAAAGTATATATTTCTTTGTTTGACCTTTTTCTTGTAGATGCATTTGTTTTTAAAAGTTTTTTTCCCACAAGTACAATCACAATTGATTTGCACATGGATGCTGCTCCTTCCTGTCTGTTGACCAATAGTAGAGGAGCTGACCCAAGAAGGCCCGCCCACTTCATTTGCATAATGAGGCAGAAATGCATCAAGTAAAGTAAAAACAGGAGACTGAGAAATATAAAAACAACACATGGAAATAAAAAAAGACTTGTGGGGAAAAACTATAAAAAAAATTTAAAACAAATTTGTTAGAACAATGCTGGAAAAATAAATAACATAAAGTTCTCCATTTTAAATAAATTTGTGCATTTTAAGTGTGTTTATTTATTTATTAGGCCATTTATATATTTCTGCTTTTATTTTTAATTATGTCAGCTTGGGTCCTCCGTAGAGAAAAGGTTATAGTGCGCCAAATTAAAAAGTTAGTTTGGATCATGTTCACTGTTTTTAATGGTAAACTTTTTTTTCATTGTGCTTTTTTAAAAACATCAATAAATTTCAGATTGAACTTAGTAAATGCTCGTTGTTTGAAATCTCAGTCCAAACCATAACTTGCTTATTACCATTACACTGTTGTCATTTGATTCCCTGTGGTGATAAATCATCCTCTTAACCTGCAGTTTGTGTTCAGTCACTTTCAGTTTCTTCTAGAAAATCCTTTTGCCCCCTCCTGTTTAGTTTCTACGTTCTAACCCATCACATATAATTGGCTCCTTATGTCCTCGTTTTCTTATTCGTTGTTCTGCTGCTTTCTTATCTCTGGAGTGTTTTTGTCTCCCTCTGCAGCCCATTAAGAACGCCCCAGCAGGGAAGAAGTACGTTCGCTGCCCCTGCAACTGTCTTCTCATCTGCAAAGTCACTTCTCAGAGGATTGCTTGTCCCCGACCATACTGGTAAGAAATGTAGTGTGTGTTTGTCTGCAGGAGTGCAGCAACATTGTGTCCTGCTTTAAAGAGAGGAATGAGGCAGAGGAAGCAAGTTGCAGCTGGAGCAGCAGTCCCTCAATTAAGTCTGTGCTCCCGGCACATGTGGAGCTCAGTGAGCCGGATAAGGAAATAACACCCTCATTAGAACAACTACATCAGGATTTTTTTTACTTCTGCTTGACAAGTATTGTGAGAAATGTGTCTGTGTGGATATTAGGCTGTTGTTTACTGTTTAAATGGAGTGTGTTTTAGTCCATAATTCATTCCATAGCGAACATTCATTTAAAAAATTTCAGCCTGCAAGACGTGACAAAAAGTCTCCCCGACACAGACGGATAATGAGCACACGTATTCTTGAATCAGGACACTTTTAAATCATGAGTTAATTAAAAAAATATATCTTGTCTTTATTATAGCAGAATTTCCGACTGAATGTTAACTAATCAAACGCAACAGCTGATTGGTTCAAAATGCAATTTAAAATAACACAAATTAAATACAGTTGAGAAAAGAAACAGTTTTCGTGTCGGGTTAATTTAGTTTAAACACAAATCTGTCAGTCACAGAAAATAGATTTTTTTTTCTTGGTACTTCATCAACATGAAGCTGCAGCAGGCTGGTGTTTTTTTTTTTTTTTTGGTTGGAGAGATAAATTCTGTTTATGCCCGAGGCATGAAATGTTAAATGGCAACATTTTAGGATTTATTTATTTTTTAGGGTTTTTAAACTTTTGCTGCCTAATGCGTATAAATCCATTGTTAATAGTTGCAACCGACGTAGACCTACAGTCCACGTGGGCCGTAGGCCGCTCATGTCGGCTGCATAAACAGCGGTGAAATGAGACGGTCTAGTCTACAGAAGCGTATGTTTGCGTGACCAGGTGCTGCCTCGTTACCATGGTGACACGTTTTATATCGCATCGTTTAGTTGATTTTTCAAGGTATAACTTCACAGAATTCATTTTTATTGGAAAAATGCTACAACTAAATAAACAAAAAGCATTAATAATTTGAGTTCAGCTCCAGTAAGTATTCTTGTAACTGCATTTTATTTAACATCTCATTGCAACAAAACTTTCTTCAGCTAAGTTGCTTAACTTACATTTTTTGGTTTGTGATAAATTTCCAAACTCCACTGTAAAAGAAAAACTTCCGCTGTCCTTTTTTTTTTTCCTGTTTAATTTGCTGACTGCGCAATGAACTCTGGGATACCGTCGGCCGCGTAGATATTCAGATGCAGCCCATGTTTTTGGGGTTTCGTAGGCCGCATGAGTAGACGCTCACGAATCGGGACAGCCTACAGCGCGGGACAGTGACGGAAGTGGCCAACAAATGCGCCCCAAATTCAGGGTCTGCATCCTTCGAAGGACCCGGTCTACGTAGGCTGGGACCTTTATTGACGGTAACAACCAGAAAACAGTGGCTGTGAATTTGGACGGTCTAGCCTCCAGCTTATGTCCTGTCGCCTAGCAACCGTGACGCTAAACAGAAGCAATGAAGATCGAAATTGGCAAACTATGATTATTTAAATATTATTAATATTATAAGTTAACAAAATTAGCTTAGAGTCAAAACATGAAGAACTAAGGGACAACGATTTCTGACAAGAATATTATTGGAAAACATGCAAACAAAACCGCTTTAAACTTTCAGTTTTTATACCACCATATTTTTAATTTAAAACTGTACCTCTCTCTTGCTTCATCTCTTGATTTGTCCATCATTACAAGCCAAACAAACCTCCCAGTCCGTCTGGAGTGCATCTTGGGATAGGATGGACGGAGGAGGATACACGAGACCCGTCCCTCAAATCAAAGGAAAAGGAGGACTCATTTGTGGGTCGCAATTGGAGGAGCCTTTGAATTTGTGCATCGCTGTGACATCATCAGCCTTTAAATTTGACCTTCAAAGGATGCAGACCCTGAATTGAAACACAACCAATGACTTGAAGTCAGTCGCTTTCACAGTTACTGAAGTAAATGTGGTAGTAGCTGAGAGTTATCCTGAGCCAGATCTAATTAAATCCCATGAAAACGCACATGACATAATTTACAACTTTTGACCAAAGCAGCTTTAAGTCTGTCACTTTTCATCCTAAAATGATCTTATTCTGAAACTCTGCCATGAAAGGCGGGCGGTGGGGGTATTTAATTTAGTTACCCTTTCAAAAGAAATCTCATTTTGAAATTAATTGCTTTAATGTGTACCAGCTGTATTTGAACTGTAAACTTCATTATGTGCTGAAATATTCACACAGAAACATTTGCATAATCCTGTATATTTAGCTTCATCGCTCACAAATCTCAGTAAGCTCCTCATTACGAACGTCTCACTGAGGCAACTTTTTCTTTTTTAGCTCTTCAGAGTTTACCTCCAGTGTCGCTGCTTTGCATTCAGACCAGACACGCTGACTGGAAGCGGCACATCTCAGTGCTCCTGTCTGATCCGTGGTTCTCAGCTGAGGCTGGTTTTTATAGAAGCGCTGTATATAGTAATGAGATGGCTGCTGATGGATTCTATAAAGCAGAGCTGCGGTCTGCCCTTGAGACAATAGCTCAAAACAGCAGGCGTAATGACTATAGTTTGCACTTACACTGAGCCATCTCATGATTCACTTGTGCCAACTTTCTGTGTCTGTCTGTCTCCTTCCAGTAAGAGGATAATAAATCTGGGCCCCATTCATCCTGGCCCGGCCAGTCCCGATCCCCAGCCTGCCGGAGCCAGAGTCTCCTGCGGACACTGCAGCAACACCTTCTTGGTACCCTCTCTATGCTCCAAAACATATTTATTTAGAATAGGCAAAACGCAAATATGCTTAGGATTCTGCATCACAGTGCCGTTGATTTTCAGATGATTTCATGGATTTCAATAAAAAAACTATTCTAACAAGCAGCACAGCAGGATTTAAGCAGTGGTGAGCAAAACTAACCAAAAAGTTAGCTCCACTAACCTTTTTATTCCGCTAAACAAGAATCAAAGCTCCACTAACGCTAAACAGATAAAAAATTAGGGGAAGCTAACGCTAATCGCTAACCTCTAAAACAGCTCAGTCGGTGTCAAACTGTCACACATCTTCATCTTATTCTAGTTGAAAACTTGTGTGTTTAAGCAACGGCACATTGTTATAAAGACTGAAGGAGCATAAAACCCTGATTTTCTTTGTGCAGAGCATAAAAAAGAAAACCGTTTCAAATTGGAATATACAGAAGAGTATCAGAACCACACAGTTCTGTGTTTGGATTTTAATCTCTGAGGAAAAAGAAGTCAGAACTTAGTAAACATGGTTTTGCTCTGTGGCCCTGAGTAGTTGATGTGTAAAAATAACAATAAAAAGCTCGTAAAATAAGAATTATAGTAAATTGTGAAGGTTTTAAATGAGTTTTGTAAAATGTGCGTTTCACTAATCAATTATTTTCCTTCAGATTAATATAATTTCTGGGATCAAGTTTGTAGTTTTATAAATATCGTTTGAAGTTAGTCAGACAACAAATAGCAAATGCTTTCTCTACGTAGTAAATATTTGTATTTATTTAAATATTTAGTTTATTTTTGATGCTCTTATTTGGAAGTTTAACTGCTAAAGATGCTACATGCTACACACACGTTACCTGACAAGCCCAGCACTGCTTGTAAGAGGGGATAGTTTTTATTTAATTCAGGATAAACAGCATAAAAATAGACCTTTTACACTTGTGAATTTTAGTGGACCTAAAATTAGCAGAAGCTAATCGGTCCTCTAAGTGTTTCTAAAGTAAGCAAAACAGCTAAACCGCTAAGCGAGAAGCTAGTTCTGTTATTAGCGGTTTAGGGGAACTGTGCACACCACTGGATTTTAGATACTAGACTTCTCCTATAATTAGACATAAAATTAAAGCAAATGCACAAAAACTTGCTTGATTTACTTCATGGTTGGAGAGAAGTTTTATGCTTTTCCTGAATAAAAGATGTTGTTTATGCTTTTTATTCTAAAGGGTTTCTTTTTATTTTCATTACTAAATTTTCCTGTGACAGCTTCAGTAGCTCGGCCAGATTTTTGTTTGTAAATATACTGTAGCAGTGAATTATTGAAAAGCCAAAAACATCCAAGCTTCAGGCCAAGAAAATGTTGAGTTATTGCTGCAGATCAATAACTCCATCAACACTCGGCTGATGTATTACAGTCCTTTATGTGCTAAAGGGACAGAAACATTTTTTTTTTCTCGCTGCTCTTTTAGCAATCGTTGAGACGGATAAAGATGGTTTGGAAATACAATGAAAGCGAGAGGGTGGAGAAGAATGGAGGTGTTACAAAATAAAATAAAATAAAGTTTGATTGATGCTGCAGGGGTTTAACACCCAGCCGGACCTTTCCAGACTGTTTACAGATAGAATGAAAATGCAGATCTGTGCCCCCACCTCCTGGGTGGTCCAGTTAATTTGTTGTCAAAGATGCAGCGATGATATCCTCTGAGCTGCTTTTAGAGTCTCTATCTGTTTCACTGCTTTGTTCAGTTGCATGAAAAATAACTTTCGTTATGTGACCTTCAAATCCCCTCCACACTTCAATCAACCTCCTCTGCTGAAAAACCCTCTGACCACGACATGAGGGGAAAAAAGTAATTAACCTTGCATCCAGTTTCCACATAAACACAGTGAAGGACTTTTAACTAATATCCTTTTTTTATTAATTGGGTTTATTTTAACTCCATATGTCTGTTTTACTGTCAAGGACAAATTTGAACATAAATACATATATTTTGTTGCATAACTGTTATTAAATGTGTAAGTTGAAGCGAAAACTATGTTTTTGCGTTAGAATACAAGTTAAATTTATTACAGGGAATGAAGTCGCTGCGCCTGATGAAGTTTTAGCACCGTAGCTGATAACTTGGCAGCTGAGCAGCTTTATTTTCTGGCCCACATGTTTCCGTTTGTGATTTCAGTGGACAGAGTTCACGGACCGGACGCTGGCCAGGTGCCCACACTGCAGGAAAGTGTAAGTAGCTTTAAGTAAAGGATCTTTTTTTGTTTTTTGTTTTTTTTTGCCTTTTTAGACATTTGGCACCAACTAAACCTCTAACTCACAGTCATGGAAAAAAGCACAAAATTCTAAGGTTTAACATTGTTTTTAGTAAATGTCCAATTTTTATATATTTTTTTAGTTTCATGCCTGTTTCTATTTTACAATTGGACATAAAATGGATGCTGAAGCGCAGATTTCCCTTTTTGCTCCAGTTTGGTGATGACGGCGGCTCTAACAACGTGTTTGTTGATGACAACAGCTGGGCTGTTTCCGCTCGCACAGACGCCTGGTGTTTAAACATCTGCTGCTATTATGTTTAAATGTCTGATTAAATAGAGTTTCTTCCACTCGTCTCCTCTGCAGCTCCTCCATCGGTCAGAGGTATCCCCGGAGGCGGAGCTTGTGGTGTTTTCTACTCTGCTTGCTATTCAGCGTTTCCACAGCTGGGCTGATGGTGAGTGGACACCGGGCAACAGGCTGACATGTAGATGAAGAGAAAATCATGTTTCTGTTGAAACATTGAGGAAAATAAAAACGGAATTATTATCAACTAAAATTCCTAAAATCGTACTCATTTATGACGACTATTGATGATGGTCCTAACTCGCTGTATTCACACAGCAGACTTTTAGTTTTTAGATCATTTTTTTAAACATTTAAATCCTTCAGATGGCGTCTATATAAAGTAGAACTTCAATGCTTTAGTCTGAATTCTTCCTTATTGTAACTCCACAAGCCCCGCCCCTTTTCTGAGGTGTGTCTCAGCTCAGCTCGTTTTGAGGCTGTCTCTTTAAATCCAAACGATGTGCTTCAAACCCCGCCCCCCTCCGGCCTTCAGAACGTTTCGTTCCAGTTTGATAGAAGGGTTTACGACTATATAGCTGCTCAGAAACTTTATTTACAAATAAATTAAAAGACGTCAACAAGAGAAGGCCTGTCCATCCAGCCTTACATGTCGGAGCCAGAGTCTGACCCAGAACCAGAGGAGAATGAAGACCACCAAGTTGCAGTTGGTAAGTCCAGACCAAGTTTGGCAGTTCCATCGCAAATAGTTTAACATAATGGTTCAGGAAATGTAATAGAAATTAGAGAAAACTGATTGGGTTCAAAAATATCTATGCAGCACTAGCAAAGATTAAATTTAACTTTTCTGCCTCCTAGAGACTCACAGCAAAATGTATTTAACAGCTAAAAAAGTGGGTTTTGTGTGATATGTCCCCTTTTAAGCTAGAAGCTGAGCCTTTCCTGGCTGCTCTTCAGCCACTTTGTAACTGTGAGATGTAACGCTAACTTTAACTGCAAACCAGACTCTCGCTGGTCCACGATTGTTGGTGAATAGTTGAGGAGTCTTGAAGCTTTCATGAGGCTCGAGATCTTGTCAGGTAGATGTTGAAACAAATTTAAGTGACAAATTTTTTCTTTAAATAGTCACTCAGACCTTTCTCAGTTTATTTTCTGTAAACTTCAGTGCTGTATTTTCACATCTCCCCTTCAATCTGCACACAGCTCAGACTATAGAGTCTTCTAAACTCCTGATTAAGACCCACGTAATCTGACTTTCTTTATTCCAAAATGTACCTAGTAAGTTAAATCATAAATCTGGCAAATCCGGCTGAGACGGATACAAAATAAAGTGCCACGAATGCAGTTTTGCAAACTCAGATCTTCAAGTTCTTCAGTTAGTCATTCAGATCAGGTGTGTGAAAGCAGAGAAACAGCTAAAACATGCAGGATAGTTGGTCTCGAGGACCAGGATTGGACCTAACTGGTCTGGAGACGTGTTGAAAAACTCCAGAACCAGCCTAAAGAAGCTCTACTCTTCTCTATGAACAGCAGAGGGCGCACCATGAGCACAAAATCTTTAACCTGCCTTCAGCTGCAGGAACCTCTGCAAAGTGCAGACATTTACAGGCTGGTACTGAAAGCATCGTATGATATTAATGAACAGTCAATAAATGTATTTATTTATTTATTTATTTTAGTTTTGCAAAAAGGTTGTATCAATTGTTAAAGGAATGCAAGAGCAGGTTAATGACTTTAAACGGGCCAAAGTTCTAAAAGGACGATCGGAGCCTTTAAAAGCTTGAAGTTGTGTTTTTAATCAAGAATAACGTGCTGGAGACACCGTGTGTCGACAGCATGAGATGAGAGGTGGCGATTAAACTGAATCATTAAATTGTTCCAGATTAATAGTAAAAGACACCAACAGCACAAAGTAAAGCTGAAGTTATTTATATAAATATACACATATTTTCTCCTAGTGAGAACTGTTAACTATGGATCTGCTCATATAATAATCCTTTTCTCCATAAAATGTTAAAAACAGAATCAAATATTATTTATTATAGGAAGTTTTTAATAGTCCTGATGTTTTATAAATGAGTTTAAATATTAGTTTTGCTCCAGTGTTCATTTGAAATGAAAATTTCTGTTTTCAGTCGTAGAAATTCTCAGTGGATTCTCTTAAAGGACAGTTTGCCGTCCTAATTAAACATTTTTATCACAAAATGTTTGATGTAAGTTCTTCTGTTCTGGACTCTTTCATGAACTATTGGAACTGTAAAGTTCAGTCACAGTTCTGTGCAATAGTCTTAGGTCGTCCTTCATTTCTTTATTTTGTTTCCAGACTTTCTTGGAACTTTTAGAATTGGTTTCAAGCAAAGGATTTTCTTTTCATCATTCTATTTGAAGATGCCGAGTTTTAGAGAAGTTTTTATTTGTTAAAGCAACATATAACTCACCTATGAGAATTTAAATTTGATATACAGTGGATCTGAAAGCTCCTGATTCGTTTTATATAAATCTCTCAGATGCTGTTCTGCTGCTTTCCTTTTGTGCTCCTCATCCTGTTTTCTGAAAGGGAACACAGCCCAAATATCCTGCTGTTGTAAAAGTCTTTGCTCATGATGCTTCTGAAACTTTGATATTTAACTAAAGAAACAGGAACGGATGACAGGAACGTCATCTTTATGACAGAGTGACTGAAGCTGTGGCCAACCTAATCATCCCAGTATTTGTCTGAGAAGTCTTCGCAGTGGCAGTTTGAATACATGTATCATTACATCACTGATAAGTATACAGATAATAAAACTGCACCCCTGGATAAAGTTCTTGTACATTTGCAGGTGTTTAGGCATCAAATTTGAGTGTAGAAAAGTATAACATTGCAAAATGAAAATGTGAAGGAACTCTTATTGTTGGACAAAATAAAACTGTAGGAAGTTAGACAACCGTTATCTAAAAATGGTAAAATGATGGCTTCATCAGATCGTGATCTCCAGCTCTCACTGGAGCGGTTCGCAGCCGAGTGTGAAGCGGCCGGGATGGGGATCAGTGCCTCCAAATCCGAGACCATGGT
>JARVJO010000431.1:20937018-20960948 GCA_031762555.1 Cynodonichthys magdalenae | reverse complement strand
GGGGGCGGGGGTTCATATTGTTTTCTTACTGTTTATTTTTTATTTTTATTTTATTGGTCACCCGTAGCACGGAAACGGCTGCACTGATCAACGTGAAACTTGGTAGGAATGTCGATGTATCCGACCTGCGCTGCAACAACAAACACTTTTACGATAGACCCCATCTTTGAGGAGGGGGCTCCATCTGAAACGGACAAAAATGCTTATAACTCAAAACCTATTCAACATAGGAGCCTCAGATTTTTTTGTTGTTTAGCTCTGATAAGGGGCTATCCATCAGGCCCATGAGCCCCCCCTCCCAGAACAATAAATCCATTCTGGTGACTTCTTTGCATATGTGCGGGGGTCATATATGCTACCACTATGTGGTATCTCGTTTTAAAAGATGTTACTTTACACGTTTTTATCTTTTATGAAAGAATCTTGTTCAGTTGTATTGTATCCATGGTTCCCTGAGGGAATACAGATGAAAACTAGCCTTGATGACCAATTGTGGGATATTCTGTAATGTGCGCCGTCCCTTCTGAAATAAACAACAGCAACAACGCAGCCTGTGATCTGCATTCCTTTAAGGAATGATTAAAGTTATCTGTCTCTAAAGTGGAGGAAAAGCTTCCATGTCCTCCTCTCTCCTCCAGCAGTGCTGTTTCCTGACTGGGCCTACAAGCCGGCCTGGTCTCCTGGTTCCAGGCAGGTGCAGCTGTGGCACTTCCTGTTGGAGCTGTTGGGCCGCGGCGAGGGAGGGGCCGTCGGCTGGGGCGGGGAGTGGGGCGAGTTCGTCATCAGGGACCCCGAGAGGCTGGCCAGGCTGTGGGGGGAGCGGAAGGGCAAACCGCACATGAACTACGACAAGCTCAGCCGAGCGCTCAGGTGAAGGTTTCAGCTCAAACATCAGCTGAAGGTCTGAAAACAAGCGAATTCTCCGTAAGATCTGACAGGAAATCCTCTTTTTGCAGATATTACTACAACAAACGCATCCTGCACAAAACCAAAGGAAAGAGATTCACCTACAAGTTCAACTTCAGCAAACTCATCCTGATTAACTACCCGGGTCCCCCGCCTCCCCCCAACCACCAGGTCACCACCAAGTCCTCACCCTCACTTTGTTTTTTTATTTTCCTGAAGAGAACTCAAATTTACCAAAACATATTAAAGCTTAAGTAACTTTAAAGTTTAAAAATGAAACGTATTTAATAGAAACGCTTAGCTCGGCTTTATTATTTAATGTGGTTTTAAACGGCTTAAATACCATTTATTCTGGAACCAAGTCTGACCTTCTGAAAACCTGGTCCTGAGGCTGCCGAGGGTCCTGAGGCTGCCGAGGGTCCTGAGGCTGCCGAGGGTCCTTCGGAGGTCTGCAGACGGTTTAATTAGGCGATAAATTCTTTATGAGCAGGGATTAGTGAGGAGGTAGTTGTTGAAGTGGAAAAGTGAGCAAAAATCATTTAAAATGTTCCTTTTTTAATTATAAAAAATATATATTAATTTACAAGTAAATTTCCTGTTTAAGTAGATTTGAGGAGAAATTAGAAAAAATAAAAAAACAGTTCTGAAAAAGTTTGCTTGTTGTTGGGTGGTCCGACCAGCAGCTTGATGACATCACCTGCTGAACTGTTGGACCACGCAGGCCTCACCTCCTCAGGACAGAGTGGATGCGGTGATGGTTTATTATCTTGCTGAAATCTGCAAGACCTTCCCTGTAAAAGAGACCGTTGTTCTCTTCTCTCTGTGTTTTTTATTCTAAATCTGAATATTGTTTTCTAAAAATGGTACAATTTCTTAAGCACCCACGCTTACTAACTTTGATTGTGAAAAAAAAAGTTTAGGAGATTTGCAAATTGTTGCATTTTGTTTTTGTTTACATTTACAACGACTTCTATGGCATCAAGGTTTTCCATCTAAAGCACCTAAAACCTGATGTTTTTCAATGTTTTGAGCAGAGTGGCAGTGTTTGTGTTGAATGTTTCCATCTCTTCCATCCTTCCATCTCGTCCTCCGTCTGTCCACCCACCAGCTGCTCCACCGTGCTCCTCTCCCTCTCCTCCTCCCTGAGAGCAGCCCTCCTCTCTGTGGAGGAGTGGGCTCGTTGATGGACAGAGGTAAGACCCCCCCCCACAGCAGCACTGTTCAGCTACACCTGAATATTATTGACAGACTAACTTGGAGACGTGCTTCAGAGATTTTTTTCTTTGCTTAATGTTTAGACTTTGAGTATTTATAAGTAAAAGAAACCAAAATAAGTGTTAATGTTTCACATATTCTCCTTCCTGCCTGTTAGTAAAAATATTCAATACAAGTTCTGGTTTCATTTTGCAATAAAACCAGAAATGTTAAAACAAACAAAACACTAATTTTAGTTTAATTTAAATGTGGAAACACCAGCTAAACCATGCATTTTTATCATATTCACCCATTTGTTGCATCTCAATCGTTCCTCTGTGCTTCTGAAGCTTCTTTAGTTGCAGGAACTGCATTCTGTTGATGTTTCTATAACTTAGTATTTTAAGGGATCCTGAGAAATTATAGAGTTCAGTCTTGGCATTGGATACTTTTTATGGTGAGAGGGGGATGAATAATTGTGAATTATTTTATTCATTTCTTTATTTTTTTATTTACCGTTATTTTTTATTTTGCATGTAATCAGAAAAAAAAAGAATGTAAAGGCACAACTGCTACTTTTAATGTCAAAGCATCACAAATTTATTCAAAATGTAATTGTTAAAGAACAAAATAAACTACATTTTCTATATAAGTACAGAATTAATGACTTTCCAAAAAGTGTCGCGTAATGAATCGTTTAAGTTAAAACAAGCAGGACACAGGTTTTATAAAATGGTAGCTAAAATTGGTTATTAGAATTAATATTAGTAAAACAGTAGCTAAAAGCTGTAACAGATGCTAAAAGCTCAAATTATCAAAAAGCTATAGCCTGAATAACAAAAAATTTTAAAAGCTAAAATAGGCGAAAAGCTAAAAAGCGGAATTAGCCAAATTAATCTAAAGGGTAAAATTAGATAAAAGTCATCATTTGCAAAATATTAGCCAAAAACTAAAGCATAATTAACAAAATGGTTAATAAAAGCTAAAAAAAATAAAAAATCCAAAGCCAAAAGCATAATTTAGCAAAAAAAAATTAAAATCTAAAATTGGCAAAACTGTAGCTAAAAGCTAAAAGGACCAAACAGCAGATTTCAGGAAAAACTGAAGCGATCATAATGTAGTGTTTTTCTGTGGGGAAAAATTTGTGAATAACTAAATAAATAATGTAAAGATTACAAATATTAAAAGTCACAGCACATTCACTATCCTGATTGAGTCAAAGTACAGTTTGGAAAAACAAACTAAGAAAGCAACATTTTATTTAAAAAAGCAACAAAATGTATTTAATTGTAATTTTATTGAAATTAAGATTTTCTTTGTAAAACGTTCCTTGATTTTTTTCACATTTAATGCTTTCTGCTCTAAAAACAGTCTCATATTTCATGTGAACCGTTTTTATTTGGCTCTGAACGACTTTAAGGCCACCTCAGTGTTTGAGAGTTTGGAAAACTCTTGAATTTTCTGAGAAATTAAAATTCTGCATCTGAGCGCAGCGTTACTTTGTGGGGGCCCGTGACTGATGTGACTCTCCATCTATCTCCTGACAGCCGTCCAGCCTCTGCCTCACCCCTTCTTACTCCCGTGCTGCCTCCCCAAACCTCTCGCATCGCCTCGGGCCCTCCACGGCCCCTTCCCCTTCATTTCTGCTGCTGCCCATCCGGGGGTCAACCTGCGAGAGACGAGGGAATTGGGCGTGAACGCTAATGGCTGGCCGCACGGAAGCTCCACGGGGTGGGATGGGACTCACATCGACTGGAACGTGTTCGGAGGAGAGAAGCAGCCTGAAAATCAAGGAGAGGCGAGCAGAGAGAGGAAAGACACAGACTGAAGAAAAGTAGACAAATAGATTACTTTTCTCCCTCACATCTCTCAAACACTACCTTTATTTTGTGTACTTTGGAGACTTTTGTGTTTTGGGGCTTGAGTTTTTGTTGTAGTTTATTATAACTTTATGTGATTTAAAATATTTAAGTGTTTTTAAACTATTTATTGAATTTCAGTCTGTCATCTTTTTTTGAGTGGAAATATTGGAATCCTGCTTTGGTCTGTCAGTTTTTCACAGTCCAGCAGGGGAAAAGCACTTGTAAACAATTAACAACATGGGACTTGTAAATAAATCAGAGAGCTCAGCTTACATTATTTAGATTCTCGCATTTTCACTTCCTGCTTCGAGCTTCATAAATGTGATAAGAGCCCCATAAATGATGCATTTAAACTGACAGAGATTTTCAAGGCGCCTTCGTGTCTATCATCTCTGCAGCATCAGGACCACCAGTAGTTCTTGCAGTTCTCACTCCGACCTGCAGGGAGAAGCAGAGCCTCTGATAGGCAACAAAAGTAAAAGTTCTTTTTCTGGGAAGGGATTATAAAGAAGAGGTCTCACTCTGAACCTATATTTTGGTACCACACTAGAGGTTCAATTCTTTTTATTTTTTCCCTCACTTGTCATGTGCTTTATAATGGCATTTTGATTTATGAATAAAGTAGATTGAAAATGAGAAAAATCATGTTCTATATTGTTTTGAATATTTTTGTCATAGTTTTGCATAGCCTTGACAAAGCATTTGTACATATTTGAAATTTTGTAGTTATATTTTATTTGCTCGTTTTGCATTAATTTTTCCTATATCTTATTATTACGTAATAATCTTAATAATTAATATTTTTTCCGAAAGCATTTGTGTTTATTATCGATTAAGTTTATTACCGGAAACGCATTTTTTATGAGTACGCGTTCCTCTTCTTTTAATTTTGAGGATCTTTGGTTGTAATGTCATTTTCGCGCCGTATATTCACAAGCGATTTTTACCGTCTTGAAGCGCGGGAGTTGGTGCCTTGTGCGGATAAGTTTAATTCTTTGCTGGACTTTATTCATTTTAATTCATTATCACGGGAAACATTTACAGACAACATGCAGCGGAGCATCGCGTAAGTAGCGATTCGACTTCTGTTTAGCTAGCTGGGTGCAATGTTTGTGAAGCAGCTAATCACCACGTTTACTTGTCAAAAGTTGCGTTTAGGAGGTGTCTCGAAAGGGAGCTTTGCTTGTGAGATGGAATTAAAGTTTAGTAATAACAGCGCTGGTAGCTAACTTATGCTAGTGCTAGCTTAAACTAGCTACTTAAGCAGTTTAGCTACTTTCTTTGAAACATATAAAGCTTCATAAAATAGCAAAACAAATCTGTGACTTAACTTCTGTTATTTAAAAGAATAACTAACCCCGTCGAATTATGTTATAGAAATTATGTGTCCTAACATAAAACACACCCCAAACGATAATTTTACTCCTCTTGGTTACACTTTTCTGTTTGTTCCCCTCCAGATCATTCTTTCAGCCCAAGAGCAAAGATAAGGACAATCAGAAGACAGCTGCAAATGAAACTGTGAAGAAGTAAGATTTGTTTAAAAGTCCCTCTTTATGTGAAATTGTTTGTCACTAAACACAATCACAATACATCATGACATCACAATTAAAGGTCTAGCATTCCTTGAATTAATATCGCCCTCCACATTTTACACCTCCACCAAAGATCATCTTAAGGTGGCAAATAATAGAGTTTGTTAAACCTTTAAATAATACACAACTGTAAACAATATTGCAAGAGTGTGTGCTGCGTCAGATTGTATCCCAGTGTCTGTATAATTGACTGCATTATGGCCATTTTTGTTTTGGCCAATGTTTTTAAGCTGCAGCTGTCGCCTTTGATTGGGTCGACTCCAAATCCTAATCAGTTGTAGATGCACAGGTTGTCATTACTTTCTCATAATTAAACGTCTTAAATGAGATATTTTGCTAACATTTATGGCCAGTGTTTCGATTGAATATATTCTGAAATTTTTAATTCTTACATTACGAGTTGGGGATGATGCTCACCTGTTACCACCATTTTAGCTTAATATCTATACTATTAACTGAGCTATAACTGCTTTTGTGTCATAAAATCAGTTGGCCGTGGCGGCCATCTTGGATTGGGTCGACTCCAAAAGATGTACATCCAATTAATTAGTTTCTGAGAGCTTCTTTCAAATTTGTCCTGTGCGTCATGAGATATTTAGCCAACAGACAAACAGGTATGACCCTAGCAGTTAATGTCAAAGTTTAAAGTAAACATATTGTGTAGTTTGTTAAAATAACAGAAATATACATGATTGCCCATCTTTTATGGCAGTGGGTCATATTCAGGTTATGCTCACTTCTACTGTTTTTTATTTCAGTTTTAACAAATAGTTTCTGATCATTACTGTTTATTGTTGGTCTCTAGTTGGGATTACAGTAATGTTGATCACTGAAGTCTCTTCTACACGGGTGTGTGTGAACAGATCTGGATTATGGAGCATATAGAAAAAAGAAGCAGTTTGTTTGTTTAAATAAATCTATATCAGACTTTTCTGAGCCCCTGAAATTCCTTAAAAGCCTTTTGACATTTTTTACTTTTTTGTAAGGGTTTCAAACTAAAGGTAAGAATAGTAGGAAGTTGTCTGACACCCTAGCTTTCAAAATAAAAGCCCCCGGTAACATCTGGAAACGTTTAAAGGCCAAAACCGCACCGTTTTTTTCCCACCGCTGGAACAACGACTGTTTATATCGATCTGATTTGTGTCAAACGTCTCTTCTAAAGAGACTCAAAGACCAGTAAATCGTATCTAAACCCGTGGAGAGGATCCAGTTTGAGTGACAGCTCTCGGTTGATGAGTCAAACTTTTTTTTTTGTTGAGTCATTAAATATCAAAAGATGTTGAGGATGAAGATGAAAACTTGTTTCTCATTTCCGAGCTGCTTTGATGATAAAGTGTTCATTATCTGCAGACTGTATAATCTTAAAACTCACTTTAATTGACTCATTATGTAACGATCATCTCATCAGTGCTTTGACCTCTTTTCTTTTTCATTGTTTTTAATGAGTCAGGCTCTGAATTTATTGGATTTTTCCTTTTAACAGCTTTTTCTATTGACCAGAGGCAGAGTGAGGGTGTTTTTGCTTCTCTGTCTGTTAGCAAAATATCTTATGAATCTCTGAATGGATTTTTATGAAACTTTCAGAAGTGAATGACTGGGTTGATGCATACATGCAGGCTTTTAGGTAGGATTTTGGCATTAAGTCTGTTAGCAAAATATTTTGTAAACTACTGGATGGATTTCAATGAAATTGTAAGAAAGTAACTATATGTCTACAAATTTTGTAGTCAGCTCAATTCAAGATGGCCACCACAGCTAATTGATCTTAGTTGACACAAAAATGGATTTACCCCAGTGGGTTTTACAGATCTTGACCTAAAATTTGACGTGTTAGTAGCTGTAAGTGAAGGATTGAGGTCCGTCAAGTCAAGGATTTTATTTTTTACAGCTTCATCCTTTTTTTAATATATTCAGTTTTTTTTTTTTTTTTAGCATGTTGTCGTGCTTTTCAACCGCTCTTCATGAATCAAGCTTACTGCTTTGTGTTTATGTCTTAATGGCGTGTCTGTGCATGTTTCCAGGCCTGTCAAGAGCCCCCTGAAGGTGCAGAATGGTGTTCAGGAAGCGGATTCACCCATCAAGAAGGTTGCCAAACGCAGCCGTCAAATCCTGGACAGCGATGAAGACGAGGCTCCGGCTGTTAAAGAACAAGCTGCCACCAGGGGACAAGGAGACAAAGAAGCTAAAACGGAGGAGAAGGTAAAACAGACATTTTATTCCCACATTACACAAGAGCTGAATGTGCTGTAATTAAGAGCTCCTTTAGGCTTATCATGGCCTGTTGTTTATTTAGTGTTGGCCAAATCGCTCGTACACAGAGGGCCAGTGATTGTACACTGACTTGTGATGTTGAATACATTTGTCAATAAGCCACATAATGAAAAGACCTGATTATCGAGTTTGGCCGTCATTCAACCACCTGTTATTTGATAAACTCTCCTCCGAACTGCCCCGCTCACTTTGTTTGTGGCATGTCAGCGATTATTTATTGTTTGCTCTTGGAGGGAAGAGACTGTGATGGATGTGTGAGGTTTGTTGGTGTGACCCGACTCGTCCTGCTTGTTTACGTGTGGCCAGGTGGCTGTAATATATCCATTCTGGTCCTGTTGGCAGCCAAGCATCTCCACTCCAGCTGAATGTTTGTTTGTACCTAATCATGGTTTTTATTCCTGATTAGTCTTCTTTTTTTACTTTACTTTTATTCTAGATACGTATCTGTGTCAATAACGCACCCATGGTCCTTTTAGTTCCTAACATATAAACTAATAACGTGTTTCTAACTTCAAAAATAGACTTTTAAAGAACTTTCATTCATTGATAAATGTTGTTGGCAACACGTTTTCTGTCAGTTTGGATTTCTGGATGACATTCATTCCTTTTTAAGCACGATCAACATCTGAAGCGGTCTTCGAAGGTCAAAAAACTGCAGATTTTTTCAAATGAATGCAGTCTGAACCACTACTGAATGTAAATATGTTGCTACTGGAAATGGGAATAAATTGAGGGCTTTTAAATCTTGTCTAAACCCGCTGCTTTTGAAGTAAATAAAAAGGCAGAAAATACTGCTATTTGGTGTAAACTGGAGCAGCTTCATGTCATTTCCATTTCTTACAAAAAGTCCACGTCGACGATTGTTAAAGTGCAAAGCATTAATTAAGCTTTTGAATTTTACTAATTTAGTATTATTTTTATCTCTTCAAATGAAGACGAACAATGAAATAAAAGATTTATAAATTTGAGACACCTGCAGAGACTTCGCTAATTTCAGAATGTAAATTTTACATTATTTTTGCACTTAAAAACTACAAATAATAATGTGGCTTAAAGAAGTTAGTTACAGCCAAATTAGTGCTTTTAAAGAACCAGATGTGTTTCTTTGCTTTAATCCCCCACAGTTTGACAGAAATGTAATAAAATTGCAGAACCTAAATTTTTAAGTTAATCATGTATCTTAAATTGTCTGTTTATAAAAGTCATTAGTATAAAATGTTTTACAGCTTGTTTGTTTTGAAGATGAAACCTTAAAACTTCTAATTGTTTTTACCTTTTGTTCTGGTTCTGCTTGTTTTACTTTGTTTTCAGGATCCTTCTGTTGATTTTAACTTTTTCAGCTTTTTTTAGTTATCATTCTGACATTTTCTACCATTCTTCTAATTTAAACCTTTTGTGGTTCTTTCAGATGTGTTTTAATTTGAGCTGTTTTTTGTATTCGTAGCTACTTTTTAGCAAATTTGATTTTTTTTTTTTTTTCAACTGAAGTTCACCTTTTGTGATAATTTTAGCTTCTTACTGCTTAATTCAGCAAAGATGCTCATTTGGGTTTTTTTGTGTTAATTTCTATTATTCTATTCTTTTGCTAATTAAACTTTTTTTAAGCTTTTTCTAATTTGAGCTTTTTTTTGTATGTTTAGCGACATTTTTAGCTAATTTGAGCTTTTTTTCTGCAAAATGAACCTTTATGTGATCATTTCAGCTTCTTACTGCCTAATTCAGCAAACATACTCTTGGTTTTTTGTGCTAATTTCTATTCTATTCCTCTGCTAATTGAAACATTTTTGCTTCTTTTAGCTGCTTTTTGCTATTTTGAGCAGTTTTTTTGTATTTTCAGCTACTTTTTAGCTAATGTGAGCTTTTTTTTCAGCAAAATTTACCTTTTGTGATATTTTCAGCTTCTTCCTGCTTAATTCAACAAACATGCTGTAGTCTGATTATTTCTTGAGTTTCTTTAAAATTTATCCAGTAGTTCATGTGATATTTTACTAACTACAAAAAAACAAACATACAGACAGAGGTAAAAACATTTTGCTGATAATTAAAGAGAATCCTCCGTGGTTCTGGTGATTAAAGCTGCTGTTGTCATGACGATGGCTGATTATTCCTGCTTGTCTTTCAGAAGGACGCTGAGTTTAAGGCTGTCCCCACCCCACTGTCTCCACCAGCAGCACCCCCCACACCAGTAACCCCCGCCACTCCAGCTACCCCGGCCTCTTCAGCTTCACCAGGGACCCCCAGCACCCCCAGTTCCATCTCCCCGACTGGGATCAGCAAACGCAGGACGGGTCAGTATCTGATCAGGTTTGATTCTATGACTTAAGAAATAATTTTTTTGTGTTAAAATAATGTGTTTATGATTTGCAAACTTTTAAACATTCAGTCTGAATTTACAAAAATTCAGGAGCACTGAGACCGTTTACATCATTTTAATTTAGCCCAACTCTAATCCTGACTTAATTTTTGCCCAGGTTTTTGCAACATGTTGAACTTTGACACCAGCGGAGGATTAATAGTTCTCCTGCCTCGAGCTGTTCCACTTGATTACTTGTTAGCAGGAGCTTAATGGCTCCAAATAATCATTATTTCACAATGATGGAAAAACAAGACATTTATCCTGAAACTGAAACCATTAAAAGTTTGCTCTCCAGAAACAGCTTACCAGGCTTTGGACTTTTGAGTTTCATTTATTTGTTGACTCCCTGGACTGCCTCACATTGACAACCTTTAGACTCGATTGTGTTTCACTATCTCTCATTAATCTTATCTGCTGAATCACAAGTACGCCCCTTCTCCAGCTTATGTAATTTATTTTTGCAAGTATTTGCATTATGATAATAATGTTATTACTGATGCATTGTTTTTGCGATGTTTCGTTTCTGCTGACTGGACCGAAGCAGCAGAGCGTTGCTGTCCTATTATTGCAGCTGATTTTTCAGTTTCATTTGTTTTATTTTTCCAGCTTTTAACACTTTTTTTTTCTTCTTTTCTGAATGGCTTGCACATATGGAGTATTTATTCTTTAGAGTTTCAGTTGCTCCATGAGAGCTGGATTTTTAAATCTGTGTATTTTAAATGGAAAGAAAGTTATCTTCTGCATTTTATTGACATGCATGCTAACGACAGGCAAACAATGATAGTGTTTCTGTGTGTGAAACCTTCAGGAAATTATCACTCTTGTACCTTTACAACTAAGAAGGTTTTTGAGCTAATGGAGTTCAAAATGGCCTCTACAGCCAACAAAAATGGCCGTAACGCCATCAATTTTACAGATAATGAGCTAAAATTCGAAGTGGTAGTAGCTGAGAGTCATTCATAACACATATCCTGAGCGTTACATGTCATGATACTGTAATATTCACAACATTCAGTTTTTCCTCTGGAGCCTTGGGAGAGTGGGAGGGGCTTTTGAGCACAGAATAGTGATTGACAGCAGAAACATTACTAATATTAAGAGTGCAGATTTTTTTATAATAAAAATCAGAACAGAAAAAGTCTGCTTTTTAATTTGCATTAATTGAAACTTATACATCCCTAAAATAAATAACTAAAATAACTAATGTGTGTGGTCATGAACCAGTTTTAGAAGTGTGGTGAAGCTGATTAAATGTAAAACTGGCCTGCTGTACTTGAGCTTCCCCTACTACAGAATATTTGACTTATATACGAGGAAATATTAACGCCTATTGTTTTCAATGGTAGGGAAAACACTGACATTATTTTCAAGATTTGACCAAAACAACTTTATCCTTTTTTTTTTTTTTTCCTTCTCATTATAAGATGATCATAGACTGAACATGACATGACAGGTGGAGGGTGATATGCATTCCTTGATCACTTTGTTTTGTTTCCACATCATACCTTCGAGGCAAGCTTTGAAGAAATTTGAAGCTTGTGGAGCTTTGTTTTCATTTGGGAAGCCCTTCCTTTCTCACTTTTTCTTTTACTTTTGCACAACTACGTTAAATCGCTCCTTTTTTCCCCTCCTGTGTTATTTTTTTGCACCCTATTCTCCTCATGTTGCCATCAGCATCTGTGTGTTGCTCCAATAACAGCCCTGCTGGTGAAATCATCACATTAAAGTAACACGCTAATTTCACCAGAAATTGCATTCCTAATGTCTCGGGTTAATGCTTTCATTATGGATATCTTCAAGAAAAACAACAACAGCATTGCTACCTTTGCTAGAATCTTAACAAGGAGCCAAACAGAGGCAGATGTGGAACGAAAGCCAAGATTGCCCTCGAGCGCTACTGTTGCATACGATTATAGAGGAAATTACACAGGAACTGTAAAGCTGCTTGGCTGCATAATATCTTTCTGGATGGAATTAGTGTTTTCATTAACAAAGTACGCATCTGTGATTCTTTTATTTCTTTGCCTTACAACTGCAGCAAGAGACTCCTCCTGTTTTTCATCTGCACATCTTTTTTTTGTTTGTCTTTTCAACTGGGAAGCCTTTCTGTTTGACTATTTCTTTATATATATATATTTAATTCCCATCCTGTTGTTTGCAGCGAGGAAGATGTTCCCCAAGAGGAAGCTGGATGAGAGCAGGAGCAGCAGCGAGAGTCAGAAAGAGGAGACGGAGGTCACGGAAGAACAGGGTCAGCAAAACAAACGACCTCGTGTGGAGAGCTGTGTCAGCAGTGCAGGTACGCTTTCTCCTCTGCAGAGGCTGATAACAGAGCGTCCTGCACAGGTGTGGAAGGTGCAGGTGGAGGTGGGAAGCTGCACAAACACACTGGAAAAAAAACAGTGTTTTCAACTAATATGTCAAATATAAACCAGATAAATACCAGTATCTGAATGAGAGATGAAACATTGCTCGACGCCCCTCTAGCTAAATGGCTCCTGAAGGAGCTATTTTTTTCACATATGAAAGTTAAAACAGCACAAATTGTGCTAAAGTAGCTGAATGTTGAGTCATAATTCACAATATTGTAAATATTTTTGCGTTTTTTTTCGTATTACTGTAACACACAAGCTCCTCTAACCACCCGCACACAGAAAATGATTGCACGTGCTAACTGATTAGCCAAACAGCTAATAAAGACGACAGTAATTCATCAGTTGTTAATTATCAAGCAAACATATTTATCGCCTTCCTTCTCTGTGATATTTATTATTCGTTGCTCTTCTTTTGGTGAAATCGAGTGTCTTTGCTGACAAAGATTTTAGTGGGGTAATGATTAGAAAATGCCCTTTTAGTTGCTCTCTTAATATGAAAGGACTGAGCTTTTATTTTGTTATCTATAATGTAACAGTGTTATGACACAAAGACTGAGCCTTCCTTACAGGTTGAAACAAAACCTTTAGCTGCTGTTACTTTATGTGCAAGCTAACATTTTGTTTGAGATGAAAGAAGTGGTTTTCGGGGCTTATTGAGGATAATTGGGATTATAAACCTTCTGAAGGACTCGGATGTTTTTATTTTTATATCTGGTTGGATTTAAAGCAGCGACGAAAGCAAAGGATATGTTGTTTATTTTTTAATTTCATGCAGTGCTGGCTGAAGTTTGCAGATGAAAATGAGCCTGTTTGCTAAATCTGCCACATTTCTGCAATAGCCTATAATACTCTTGTTGATTATTGTGAATTATCTCTTTTTAAATGCATCAGATGAAATGAAGTGAAGGGATGTAACAGCCAGCTGGTGGATGCTACGTGACTCAACATCTCATTTTCATTCCACTTAAAAAAAAAAAAACTAGACTTCACTCTCACTGTGCCTTTTTACTCAAGTAAAAGTACCGGTTTTAAAACAACTTCAATTCTAAAAGTAAAAGTTATATAAGGAGGAAAAAATGCCATTAAGGATAAAAGCTTAGGGTGCATCACAGGAGTCTACAGTTCACAAACCCCTCTCCTCCCAAAAAACATTTCACTAAAGGCCGTAACGACTATAACATAATAAAATGTTAATGTTGAAATATTTGGGATGCACTAAGCTTCCTGTCTCAGCCACAGTATATCTCATACGTCTGATCAGTCCTGCTGGATTGTGACGTGTTGTGTGTCATACATGTGCAGGTGGGGTCAGAATCTTATACATTTATACTTCTTATCCAATCACAATTAAATTCACTCTATCCAGGAGGCTTCATACATGTAGTTTTGATTTTTCTAAAAGATGACGAGCCGGAATGAATTGAAAATGAAATACTTTTTGCATTTTTAAAATGAAGGATAATTGCATAAAATATAAGGAGTAGAAGTAAAAAGTTGGCTGAAAAATAATTAGTCCAGTAAAGTATAAATAGCCAAAATTTCTACTTAAAATAAATTATTTGTACTTCCTTACTTGACACCTCTGATGATAAAAATTTTTTAATATACAAGAAAATTAAAGATGCACTGATTTGAAAATTTCAGCCGATATCAATATCCAATATTATTGCCGTTATGGCCAATAACCAGTATTTATTGTTATTACACAAACACACAAATTATTTATATACATATACACACAAATACACTTGTCTTTTTTTGATACTGTGAAAAAAACCCAGACCTAGCTCTCTGCTTCAGTTATTCCTGGCTGCGCAGCATCATTATTACTATGATCAAACAGATACCGCTCGACCAACCATCTCTCCTCCCAAAACAGAAACGCAAAGATAAAAAGTGGGAAATCAATATCGGACGTTAATATCAGCCCAGTTTTACTTATCAGATTATACAGATATTAATGCGTATATATTGTGCATCACTAAAGAAAATCATATTTACATGTCTCGCTCACTGGGAGAACACCTGAGTTAAAGGATCAAAAATACAGGCTAAAAAACTACTTTTATTCTTATTTCCTGAGCTGCAGATACAAAAAGTCTTCACTTCAGTTAGAATCTGAAGGCACCTGGTTGTATGACTGTGGACAATTAAGTGAACTTTACTCAAAGCTTCACCTTGTGTTGCCAGTATCAGCAGGATATTTATAACCCAAAGCATTAAAAATAACTACACAAAGCAAAAAAACAATACAAAACAAGATGTAATACAAAAAAAAATAAAAAAATAAGAGCGTTTAGGATGTAAAATTTCAGCCATTGAAGTTAGATTTTTGAGGTGATAAAATTTAAAATGATCTGTTTAAACTTTAAATTCAGTCATTTATTTGACATAAAGAACAAAGTTTTTACTTTTCTGCTAAATTTGATCAGTTTATGGTAAGGTCTTAAGATCTAAACTACTACTAATGATTAATAAATAATTGATTGTAGCCATACCACCCTGAACAGTCCAGATCTTGTCTCATCTCGTAAGCTAAGCAGGGTTGGGCCTGGTTAGTACTAGGATGGGAGACCACCTGGGAATATCAGGTGCCGTAAAACCAAGGATGAGCTGCGCCCACATTGGAAAAAAACAAGCAAGAAAAAACCTTTGACCATATTAGGTCATAGGTCACCTTCTAAAAGGATGCCAAAAAATATTTATATATATAATAAATTACTCTATAACTGAATTGTTGTTCTTTACTTTTCTTTCAGCTTTTCTATGTTTGTAGGGAATCAGGTGATTTAAAAAAAAAAAAAGGGGTAAAGTATGAACTGGAGCTGTTATGTTCAGCGGTCCAGCGTTTAATTTAATGTGTGGATGAGAAAATAAAATTTTAATGTCTCGCTCCTCAACCAGCTAAGATCATGACCTCTTCTCTGTCTGCTGGGACTCTGTGCTACAAGTTTGTCAATAGTAATTTCCCTCCTACCTGGCTGTCTCGGGTGAAAAGGAAAAGCTCAGAAATATCACCTGCGGCATTTATTGAAGAAGGCTGTTCTGTTGAAAGCAGCTTCAAACATGGCCTCAACCAAAAAAATAAATAAAAAAAAAGAAAAGTGGTTGCCCTCAGTAAACCTGCTGGCATTTATGTCTTCAATGACTCCACTCCCTCTCTGTCCTCCCCTGTGTAGGGAACACCGACGAACCCATGGAGGAGGGAGCAAAGGAAGAAAGGGTTGAAAAGGCAGCGGCTGAGGCTAACGGACCAGACGAGGAGGTGGAGAACAAAAAAGAAGGAGCAGAGAAGGCCAAGGAGGAGGAGGAGCAGGTGGGAAAAAAACGCTCTGATGAGAGAGAAAAGAAAGCCGAGGGGGCGGGAAAGCAAAATGAAGCAAAGGAGAAGACTAATGATGAGAAAGGGCCCGCCGCTGCCAAAGAGGAGGCGGCGGGTGAAAAGGACACGCGAGACACGGGGAGCCCGAAAAGTCAAACGGTTGAAAAAAAACAGAAAGAGGCAAAGGAGCAGAAAGATAAGGAGCCCGCCAAGAAACCCCCAATCAGCAGTTTCTTTGGTGAGGAGGAATTTGCATTAGAAATGTCTGAATTACCTTTTATCAGTTGGAGAATATGGCACAATATTTTCTGTTATCAACCCCTTCTCTCACCTTTTCTTCCTTCCATTCCTTATCATTTTTTTTTTCACGCAGCTCCCAGGAAAGCAGCGGTGAAAACGGACAAAACGGAGACGAACGAAGGAGAGAAAAAAACAAATGTAGACAAGAAGAACTCGGGGGACGAGTGTAAAGACAAAAAAGGGTGAGATGATGTACACAGATCAGGACCCACCCCCAGTTTGTCCTTCATTCTACAGGTCGGTCATTAAATTTCAGAGTAAATAATGTGAAATGTAAACTTTCACAGTATGAATGAACCATTTTAAGCAAAATAATCTGAATTAGTTAATTATTTGCTTTGTCTTTGAATATTTGTGAGGTTCTGTGAGATCCTCCAGTCCCATCTAACCGCCCCCCCCCCAACCCTTCCCGTTTTGCGATGTAATTGTTCAGAAAAACCTGAACGGGTTGAAAAATATGACCCAAACAGAATATAAAGATATATTTGCAGCACCAGGAGAGACTAAATTAAACTTTCTGCCTCGGAGAGACTCCAAGTCATAGACTTGGATAACCCTAGACTAAGCCCCTCCCACTCTGTCCACAACACGGAGGAGCAAAAACAGCAACCTAACAGGGCATCAACTCAGTCGCCATGGCAACTATTAGATTAACAGCAAACCCAACGAAACACAAATTACCTGTAATATTTTTACAATAAATAACTGTTATTTTCACTCAACAATCATGTAAAAAAGCAGATATATACTGGAAAAAATATATAATTTATAAGCAACAATGATCTAAACCAGACCTGAAGTCAGCAGGTAACTTCCACTTTTTTGCTTGTTGAAAAATTATGACTTAAAGTAATAAATTATATTTACCATTTCTTACTGTCATAAATATTAATAATAAATATTTACCAGTCAACACATAGAAAATGTTCTCTGCATACCTGGTTATAGAATGAAATAGGATGAATCTAATATTAGCTAACATCTTCTCAACAAGTCAGGTTCGTCTAACAAAAAACTAAAAATCGAATATAAAATATTATTTTACACTGTAAATATTACCTAAATCAGAGGACAAATCAGTTTAACATTTAATAATTTGTGTTAAATTGTAGCATGATTCAGCAGAATGCTACACTCTGTACACAACTGCTAAAAAAGTGCATTTTGCAGATATGTCCTCTTTTTAACTAAACTTTAAATATTTGAAAATCTCTGCTTCAAAGCTGTCGTTTTGTTGGCCAAACTCCTGAATCATTTCTAAATGTGCTGTGATCGGTGACCACCTGTAGACAGAGGCCACTGCCCTCAGGGATTCTTGTTTTTCTGAAGGAGCTCTGTGTTGATGTGTGCGTTCACGAGCATATTGAAAGATGCACACAAAGAGAAGATGTGTTTTTAAAGCCGACTCCAACGAGACAAGTGTAGAAGACCAATCTGTTTCATTTATTATGATGTAAATTTGAGGAAAATGAGCTTAAATCGACTCCTTTCTGTTAACTTTGTACGTAGGCGAACAGGAAGCAGTGATTTATGAACTGACACGTTGACTATTTGAATCCCCCATAAAAACCTAAAGCGTAAGAAATAAAAAAAGCCCTGTATACAGTATATATATATATATATAGACCACCAAGGACTTCATCTACAACCCTCCCCCCCGACCAATAAAACATAAGAAATTACTTGGAGAAAAACAAATCAGTTTACCAGGAAATCAATAAGGTTTGTGGTTTTTGGAGCAGCTCTGCTCTTAATGTAACGTCTATGTTGCTGCCTGCGGGGAGAACTCTGGATGTGATTACGTGTGTTATCAGCTGCTTTTAATTACTGCTCAGCGACTAATTAAAGCTAAACAAACATTTGAAGGTGTGTATAAATTGTAGACAGCCACAGATTGTTTGTCCCTAATGTTTTTTTTTTTTTTTTTGTGCATTTCATCAGGCCTGGATATAAATCTGTGGGAAAACCCCGATCTGTGTAAAATGTGCAAATCACACTCAGAAACACAAATCATTCAGTTCTATTTATTCCAGGTTCAGGATTTGACTTATAAATAAATTAAAAAGAAGCTTAAATTGTTCCTAAAACACTGAGGCTTGGTTAACCTCAGTAAACTCTAAAACACTTGAGTTTTTAGGTTTTTTTTACATTATAGTTCAAAATTTTAAAAAAGTCTTTCTGATTTTTACTTCTTATCAGTTATTTCTCTGCATCCGTGGCTTCACTCAGTTCTAAGTATCAAGTAGACACAATTGAGTCTAGGGCTGCCACAAACTTAAAAATTATTTTTATAGTCGACTAATCACCGATTATTTTTTTCGATTAGTCGACTAATCGGAAATACGTTAATTGAATATAAAACATACAGCTTATCGCACCAGAATGCAGCTGCTATTATATATAACCATCATTAGATTTTAGCTATATGCTAACTAAAAATAAAGACAATTAAGTTCATTAAACCTTTAACGAAATATGCAGCTTGTTGAAGTAAACAATTATTTAACTGTGTAAATAGGATAAGGCACTGGCTTAAACATAAAAATAAATTTTTTTAACCAAATCGACTAGTCACGATTATGTCGACTATTAAAATAGTCAACAACTAATTTAATGGCAGCCCTTAATTGAGTCTGTAATTTTTGTTTATTTTTCAGAAACTCAACATCAGGACAGACGGACTACGATCCTTCCCGTCCAAACTACCACCCAGTGGAGCACGCCTGCTGGAATCAAGGCCAAAAGTAAAACTGTCATCTACTAAAACTTCTGCTAGTCCCAAAAAAGTTTCAGTGATCTGATTCACTTTATACCAAGTGTTTTCCATCAAGCTGTTGTGTGTCAGAATAACCCTGGAGATTCTCTCTTTATAACTTCTGTTTCAAAACTTACCTTTTGGATGGCAGGCTTTGTTTAATAAAGACAAAAAAACAGCTAAAACAGATGGGAATCTGTGCATTCATCTTGTAAAACAGAACAAACATTAAAACAATAAAAGCTGAAAACCCAGGTGAGATTTAAAAGAAAAGCAAACCTGTTTAATCTGTTTATTATGTGCTTGTTTAGATTTTAGATTTAAATCCAAGAAGTAACGACGCTCTGCTTGTTTTTTCATCGTACAACCCAAACTTCTATTTTCATAAGAACACAGCAGCGCCGACCTTTGTCCTCGTTGCCCTGGTTTCCGTGCGGTTTGATACCCTCGTATCAAAGCTTATCCTCCCGCTGCACTAATTGCCAGTTGCTCCCGAACATCCGAGTCAGCTAAATGCCGTGAATGTAGAAATCTGTCGGCGCCGATGCTTCGCCTGCTAACTACACGCTCATCTCTCTCCAGAGTGCCGTACTTGGCAGTGGCTCGCACTTTTGAGAAAATTGAAGAGGACTCTGGCAGGTAAGAGCTCCATATGGAGGAGAAGGCGGTAAGCATCGTGTTGGAGGGGGTGGGGGGGATTGACTCTTTCAGAAAGTGCACACATTCCACAGCCTGTTGGAAAGGTTTTAAAATACATTTATAGAGGGAAAAAAGAAGAGATTTGGATTAATATATTGGTTAGAACACAAAGAAATGTTAAAAATAATCACATTGTAAGAAGGCTCAATTAGTCATTTTATTCCCTGCCGTAGAAGAGTAGTTGATGGCTGCAAAAATAAAAAAATACCAAACAGGTAAGCTAAAGGCAGCAAACAGCTAAAGGTAGCAAAAGACTAGATAAAAGTGACAAAAAGTTGGCTTCAATCTAGAAGTAGCAAAAGGGTATTTAAAATCTTAAGGTAACTACGAGCTAAATGTAGCAAAAGGGTAGTTAAGTGGCAAACAAGTAGCTTCAAGCTAAAAGTAGCAAAAGTGTAATCTAAAGGCAGCTAAAAGGTAAAAGTAGCTAAAGACTATTTAAAAGTGGCAAAAAGCTAGTTTCAAGCTAGAAGTAGTAAACGGGTAGCTAAAAGCTTAAGGTAACTAAGAGCTAAACGTAGCGAGAGAATTACTTTATTTTTTTCTCTCTTCAACTTTAAAACCTAACTCGTTACTTTTTCTTAACAAAAAGGAATAAAACCACCAAAAACAGTTGATGAAAATCTTCCAAAAATGAAAAAAAAATTTCTTTATGTTCCAAACGCATTAAATGGCACATTTCTCAGCGATGACTTGCTATCTTAAACTGACGTTTAGTGTTTCACTAATAAACTCCTAATCTGTCTCGTCAGGTCCCATTAAGGATTTAAAACCCTCCAGACAAATCTCATTTCCTCCCTCTCAGTGTTTACACCATGGTGCTTGAAATGCATTTAAGTCACCCTCCTGGTGCGTTTCTTTTGTCATTCCTCAGGCTGAGAAACATCGAGACGCTGTCGAACCTGTTTCGCTCCGTGCTGCTGCTCTCTCCAGGTAAACGCTGCTTTATCTCTGCCATAATTCATTCTGATGCAGCCTCGCAGTCAGCTGGCTGCCAGCCACTCCATCAAGGAGAGGACGGCAGGAGCCAGGTTGCACATAAAAGTCTTTGTTTTGTTTTTCGGTGTGTAGCTGTGGGATTTGGATAAAGTTTGAGCTGATATGTTGGTGTTTCACTGTTTTTGACTTTCTGAAAATCTCTGCTGTTGACTCGAGTTTATCTTGTTCCTGTGTATTTTTATTTTTGTTTATGTGTTATGGCTGACAGTCCATATTCCCATCGCGTGTTGCTGCGCGACTCTTTCAGTTGAGTTTCTGATTGTTGTCTGCTTCTCCTAGATGACCTGCTGTGCACGTTGTACCTGTGTTTGAACCAGCTGGGCCCCGCCTACCTCGGGATGGAGCTCGGCGTCGGAGAAACGGTGTTGATGAAAGCGGTCGCTCAAGCAACCGGTAAAACAACGGCGCCAAAACATTTCGCCGACGCAACCTTTCTGTGCTCATCGGCCAAACGGGTGGGCCGCTGTTTATCGTCTCGCTCTCGTTACCAGGGCGACAGGTGGACAAAATTAAAGCGGAGGCGCAGGAGAAGGGAGATTTGGGCCTCGTGGCCGAGAGCTCCCGTAGCAACCAGCGCATGATGTTCCAGCCGGCCAACCTGACCGCAGGGGGCGTGTTCAGGAAATTGAAGGAAATTGCCAGCATGAGTGGGAACTCGGTGAGACACAGAATGTTTTTATTACGAGACGAGACGGCTTTGAAGAATATTGTTTTCACTTTGCTGCTGAGAGATGTTAATGTGATTGGGTATCGGATGAGAAATTATTATTTGTCTACTTCCGAGGGTAATTTTCAGCCTTTGAGTAAGTTCTCACCTGGCTGAAATCTCTCCCGTGCAATTAGTTCCCCCCCCTCCCCCCCTGCTGAGTATTTTTTCCCCCTTCTTTGAACATGTACTCGCTGCTAACCTCAGTCTTTTTGCATTCTGTCTCCTCTCGCTCTTCCTCTGTGAATCTCAATTTCCTCCCGCCCGCCTCAGGCCATGAATAAGAAAATCGACATCATCAAAGGCCTCTTTGTGGCATGCCGCTTTTCAGAGGCCCGCTACATAGTCAGGTAAAATAAGTCTCCCTCCCACACACACGCAGCTCAACCGCTTGTGTGACCACGGGAATCTGCACACATTATGTATTCCAGAGGCCTCGCACCTCCCCGTGTGTGTGCGTTTGAGTGTGTAACGCTTATCATGTTTAGCAGGTGCAAAACAGAGTCTGCACTGACTGTTGTTGATGTTTTGATGGGCAGGTCCCTGGCCGGGAAGCTGAGGATTGGCCTCGCCGAACAAAGTGTGCTTTCTGCTCTAAGCCAAGCTGTCTGTTTGACCCCACCTGGACAAGGTAACCACCTCCTGTTAGCTTTAATCGTTCCTGCTGCTCACAGCCCGCCCTGAAAAGATGCCTTTTATTGTAAGTGACGGGGACCACATCCTGAAGTCTGCTCTGCCTTGTCAAACGTGAAGCTGAAGTTAAAATAAAAGGCAAGTTGCATTTCTCCGCACCACAGCTCAGGAAGTGGATACAAAGTGAGCTGAGGCAGATCTGATGTTAATGTGCACAGCGTGGAATGCAGATTTTTAAAAATAAGCAGACTTTTTTTTTTTTAATGGCTGCACAAAAGTCCTCCAAACGACTTGCTGGTGACTTGGTTGCCCATTTTCTCACAATTTTGAACCGTCAGCTCGTGTCTAAGTCACAGCCCATTGGGATGCTACCTTTATAGACTCCTGTCTTCCAGTATGCGTTAAACTTTATTATAGCTGGATGTCCAGTGAACTGGAGCGGCTGAGACTCGGCGCTAAAGGTTCTCCCAGTTTGCAGGTTGAGGATCCTCGCCATCCGTTGCTCAGGGTATGGGTGAGAATTTACCAAGAACTGCATCTATAGAGTGGAAATATCACATGGAAAGGGCTTTATAGGTGTGAATGTGAAACACTGTTGAGCACTTTGCAGAACCTGTTGAAGTGTGAACCATTTTTCCTTTCTGTGGAGAAGGAAAGCCAAAGCAGGAGCCCGGTGATCGTCTCTGTCTCCTCTTCGTTTTAGAAGCACAGCAGCTTGGTAGCATTGTTAAAGGATTAAATAGTCTTCACAGCCGTGTATTTGTAAAACCGTTGTTGCCGGATAATCTTTCTTTATGCATCTTTTTTTTTGCTATCAAATAATTGCATTATTTAAAGGCTCAGCATCCCTTGAAGGAATGCATATCAGCCACTGCCTGTCATGCTGGAGTTTAAATAAGATCATCAGAAGAGATGGAGTTTAAGCTCTTCTTGTGACCCCCGCACATGAAGCGGGGGGTTGTATTGTTTTTTTTTCTCTCAGTGGTTTTTGGTCAACCATAACATTAAACCGGCTGCATTGATTAACATGAAATTTGTCAGGAATGTAGATGTGTCCGACCTACACTGCACCAGCCAAGTTTTACAATAGACCCCATATTTGAGGAGGGGGCTCCATCTGAGAAGGGGGTGTCTGGACATACAAAAATGCTTATAACTCAAAATGTATTTAACATAGGAGCTTCAGATTTTGTTTTTTTGTTCATTAGGCCCACCAATGAGCTCCCCCACCCAAAACAATAAATCTGCTCTGGTGAGTTCTGAGTTCTAAAGCATTGGGGCTTTGCGCACATGTGGGGGTCATATATGCAACCACCATGCAGTATCTAGTTAAACGTACAAACTCTCGTGTTCTGTTAGCATCGTGTTGTGAACGACTCTCGGCTTCTATCACAGCAACGTTTAGCTTAATATCTGTAAAAATGTCTGAGTTGTAGTAGTTGTTGTGTCAGCCATCGTGAATTTTATTATTTTATTTATTAACCTTTATTTAACCAGGAAGTCCCATTGAGATTAAAAACCTTTTTTTTATGTTTTACTTTAAACATTAAAATGTTAATGTTAATAAAAACAACAGGTACAAGTTATGGAGTCAGTCTCAAGACCTTTCAGTTTTGATTTAAAAGCACTCATTTACTCATCAGTTTCCAGTCTTTCTGCAATGTATTCCACGTAGAAGGTGCAGAATGAACATAAGGTCCGATCAAATAGAACAGAAAGCATCAAAAAGTCCTGCGAGCAGATGGAGTAAGAGACGGTGCTTTTTTTTTTCAAAGTACAAAAATAAGAGGGAAGAAGTCCACTTATTGCCCTGTATACCAATGATGGAGCCTTCTGGTGGCCAGAGCTGCCATTCTTCCCTTGAGTACAACTCAGTGATGTCAGTAGTCGCGTTTCCATTGACCATGAAAATGCGCAAATTAAAATTTCGAAAATAAATTTGCTTAATGGAAACACG